>CANUEY010482767.1:0-28231 GCA_948099555.1 Croton setiger | reverse complement strand
TGCAAATACATCAACATAATGCATACATTTCAAAGACATTCAGCATTCAAAAAAAAAATTTAAAACCTCATTCACAAACACAACCCAAATCACAAGTCTAAAGGCCAGTATATATAGCCTATATATACTGTCATATATACTTATTCATATATGACTGTATATATAGCCTATATATACCCTGCAAATACATCAACATAATGCATACATTTCAAACACATTCAGCATTCAAAAACAATTTAAAACCTCATTCACAAACACAACCCAAATCACAAGTCTAAAGGCCAATATATATAGCCTCTATATACTGTCATATATACTCATTCATATATGATAGTATATATAGCCCAGAAACAGAAAAACATACCTCTGTTGCTATGTTTTCATCTGTTGTCTGATTTACAGCATCCTTTCTGTGACTTGTGGTAGCATCTGATGGATGTCTGTAATTGATAAGAAATGAAAGGAAACATAAATTTTTAAGAAATGATAAGAAATAATGGAGGTCTATATACTGTAAAAAATTGACAGTTACCTTCTTCCAGATTGCTCTTTTTTGTGTTGTACGAGCTCATCCAGTTTTTATTTCAAGGTAGGTTCCCTTGCCATTGTTAAAGTTTCTGAAGAGAAGAGGAGAATTGAAAAGAATTGAGAGATGGAATTCGGCAGTATTGTTTTAGGGTTTTAAGCAAAATGTGAACGAAGAAATTGAAGGATTCTGGTGGATGGAAAAGCTGAAGATATGGAGGTTTCGCCGAAAGAAATTGAAGGATCGTGGTGGTTGGAAATCTGAAGAAAGATTTTGAGGAGGAGCGCAAATGAAGATGGTGGTGGCAGTTACTATGGAAGACGTGGTGTTAGTAATGTTTGGGCAGTTTTGGAATATTGGTAAATTATGAGCTATTTTTTTAATTTTTGTAAATGTATGTTATTTGTTTAATTTTTATCTTAAATATGTGCTAATTGTTTAAAATTCCTTTTTTTTATCCCAACATAATTAATGATATTCAAACAAGAATTTATTATTTTTATTAATTTTTTTATTCATAATATAATTAATGATATTCAAATTAGAATTTATTATTTTTATATAAATTTTATTACTGTTAATATATAATTATTAAATTAACAAAAATATCAATAAAAAGAATATAAACAAGTCAACTGGTTAATGTTGGTTAAATGTTTTGCTATTTTTGCATGATGCTTAGTGAGTTTAATCAAACTCACATCCCTTAGTTTGTTTTACAAATTCTTGGGATGTTTGAAGCAAGACTCAGTTTCCTTCTTCTCAGATTCGAGCTTGAGTAATGCTAATTGCTTTTCATAGTTGATTTCTTTCATTATTGATGTATAAAGTTTTATTACTTTGGGTTTGAATTTAAAAGAAAATTTTAGTTATTAATTTTCTTTAAAATGTGTAGTTTAGTTTGGAAAATTTAATGCTTGTGTAGTTGAAATTTGGTTTGACCGTTGGCCAATCAGGGGAAAACTTTAGTTATTTAATTTTCATTAAACTGTGGTTTGTTGGGTAGTCAATTTTTATTTAGAGCATCTGGGAATCATGCACTGTTTTATCAACCATAACATCTTTATGCCTTTTTTTTTTAACTCAGATATAAATTTTCATTCCTTACCATTAAACTTACAAATAAACTCCAGTTATGCATAACAATTACAAGCAAAAGAATCATTCAGAGATGACTTTGCCAACATATGCGCAAGGATATTAAATTTCCTAAGAATGTAAAAACATGAAATATAAGAATTTCCTTTAGCTTTCCCTCTAAGCTCCTTCATTAAATCCTGCAACTAAAAAGTGCACTTCCTTACCATTAGTAATTGCCTCTGCCACTATTTTTCAATTTGTCAAGATCACAGCCTTCTCCCATTTCTTCTCTTGAATCAGCTCCATAGCACACCTAGCTGCCAAAGTCTCCAAATAACATACTGAAATTGCTTAATCCTCTAATATATAACTTCCTCAGTATACTCTTTAACCACTATAACAATGGCACCCGTTTTGTTCTGCAAATCAACAGTTGCATCAATATTAAAAAAGAATTCAAACAAACTTGAGTCAGGCAACCTGCTACCCCCATCACACGTCTTTTCTCGTACATTTAAAACATTCCCATCATCATCCACCGAACCCGAAAATTCATCCCAAAAATTAACGGTCATATCCTCAACTTCTTTGACTGTTAGACTTTTATTCTCAAAGATTTTACAGTTCCTAGCCTTCCACATATGCCAGATAACAAAAAATTGACAGATTTTCAATTCCACTTCCAATTCTGTGTTGCTTACAAACTTCCATCCAAGAACTCCACATAACCTGCACAATATATCCTTGCAACACATCCGCAAACCCAAAGGAGATAAAAACCATACCACCTTGGCGAAAGGGCATACAAAAAATAAATTTCATTCATCTTCATATTCAAAACAAAAAGGATAGGAAGTAGAATTTGTACGAATTCGTTGCACCAAATGACTTCCCACCGACAGCCCCTTATAACAAACGCCAATCAAAGGTTTTAAGTTTAGGTGGTACCTGCAATCTCTAAATGGAAAGCCAAGAAAAGGAGTCCATCATCACTCTTCTAGCTCTTTGATTCTGCAACATCTTCACCGCCTCCCTATACCTCGAACAAACTGTATAAAGACCAATCCTTGTAAAATGCCAAACCCAAAGATCAGGTTGCATATAATCAACAAGCGGACTATTTAAAATAGCATCTGCATCCTCTTGTGAGAAGTTCCTAGACACCAAAGGAATATTCCACTCTCTGTGATCCCCTTTAATTAGTTGATGCAACCAATAAGTATTAACATCCCTACCTGCCACCTGCTGAGCTATAAAAGGAGCCTCCGTAGGAATCCAAGGATCATTAAAAGAAGCAATATACGTGCGGTCTTTAACTCGAAGCGCATGTTTTAAACCCCAAGAGGCATTTTGAGGAACCTCCACCCGTAAAACATCTGAATGCGGATCATATATCCTTTTTAAAAGTCAAATTAACAACGAATCAAACTTAACCAGTAATCTCTAACTCTGCTTCACCGATGTTGGATGGTTGTTCTTCAAGTGAGGACAATAATTTATTCTTAAATAAGTAAAAGAAGAAAAATGAATATTATACCATTAAATGTTTATTATTATTAATAGGTTATAATTAAAAAATTAATTATAGCAAATATTATTTTTATGTGCACGTAAATGAAAAATATTTATATAGAGATAATCTCATATAATAAAAATAATAGTCTGTGGAAAAAATTTTAGAAAAAGTTGTTGAGTTTTAAAAAAGTTCTAAAACTAGGGGAAAAAAAAATAGTGAGGATAATTTTGGGTGTTTTTTAAGAAACACTTTGAACGCCACTATTTTTAGAAGCCTACTATTTTTAGTAGAATAAATATTCTAATTTTGTCCCGTAAACATAACTCAAAATATTGAGTGAACCACGTAAATATTGTGTCTCGTAATTTTTATTATTCTGCTATTTTTATTATAGTCTCGTAATTTTATTACTGGAATATCAACAAATGGTATCAGAGCCTAAGGTTCTGGCAGATCCAGCCAGTCAGATAGCGGTGCTAGATCCTTGAATATTTTTTTAAAAAATAAGTATATCACGACGAGAAAATTACGACGAGATGGATGATAAATCGACGGGCACAATGGTTAAACTCAACTCATGAAATTATTCAGTGTGAAAGATATTAATGGAAGATCTTTTATGTTACAAAGATCTCTTTGAGACTATTGAGTTGAAAGGAGTCATGCCAGTAGACAAGAATAAGTTAGTTTGGAAGTTGACTGATAGGAAAGCAGCTAGTACTATTAGACAATCTGTTGATATGAGTGTCATTAATCACATCACTCATGTAAATGACGCTTATAAGAAGCTAGAAGACATGTATGAACAAAAGACTGCTCAAAATAAAGCTTTTTTAATTAGAACGCTTGTAAATTTGAAGTACAGGGATGGAGAAAATGTTTCAGATCATTTAAGCAAATTTCAAAAAATTTTGAATCAGCTGTTAACGTCAAAAATAGTGCTAGATGATGAGGTGCAAGCACTATTCTTATTAAGTTCTTTACCGGACAGTTGGGAGAGGTTGGTAGTCACACTTAGTAATATGTCAGAAGGGAATTTGACCTTAGCCATAGTTAAGGAAAGTACTCTAAATGAAGAAAATAGACGTAAGGAGAATGGTACGAATAGCAGCTCAGATGCATTAATCTCAGTTGAAGAAAAGAGAGGGAGAAGTAAATACAGACATCCTCAAAATTCTGACAAACGTGACAATTCGCAGAGGAGGTCCAAGTCAAGAAAATGTGTCACTTGCTATCACTGTGGCAAGCCCGGTTACATTCAAAAGCATTGCAAAAAGTGGAAGAAGATACAAAGAAAATGATGAGGAAAGAAAAGAAGATACAGAGGTAGCTATTGATGTTGATGCACTCGGTGATGGAAGTGCTTTGATTTCTCATGCCGGTATTAGTGAGTGTTCCACTAGTCAAGATTCTCTTTGGATTATTGATTCTGCATGTTCATATCATATTTCTTCTAAGAATGAATATTTTTCTTCACTTACTCTTGAAGATTACGGCCATGTAAAGATTTCAATAATACATATATGAAAAATTGCGGCATTGGAACAATATTCATCAGAACGAATGCTGGCTATGATCTCCGGCTGGAAGATGTGAGATACACTCCAATAGCAAACTTTAATTTGATCTCAGTTCATCGTTTTGATGAATTGGGTTATACAAATTTATTTTTCAACAAAACTTGGAATTTTTCCAAAGGAAATTTAGTGTTCGGTAGAGGAAGAAAGTGCAACACCCTCTACTATACCGTAGCCAAAGTTTGCATAGGAGTGGTAAATGCAGCTAAAGATTCATCTACTGATTTGTGGCACAGAAGACTTGGTTATTTGAGTGAGAAAGGAATTGAGACTCTCACTAAGAAGAAAATGTTATCTTTAAAAGGTTTACCTTTGAAAACATGCACTGATTGTTTTTCTGGCAAACAACATAAAGTTTTCTTTCAAAGATCCCATTCTTCATCTAGAAAGCCTAGTATTCTAGATTTGGTACACACTGATGTTTGCTCAATGATTGATAAGTCATTGAGGTTGCTTCTATTATGTTGGTTTTATTGATGATCATTTTAGAAAGTTGTGGGCTTTACCAATAAAGTCAAAAGACCAGGTGTTGGATATATTTAAAGTCATTGAGTGGTTGAGCAAACTTTAATTTGCTCAATGATATGTTCAAACTTTGGTTGCAGTATAGTAGAGGGTTTTACACTTTCTTCCTTTACCGAACACTAAATTTTCTTTTGAAAGATTTCAAGTTTTGTTGAAAAATAAATTTGCATAACCCAATTCATCAAAACGATGAACTGAGATCAAATTAAAGTTTGATGTTGGAGGGTATCTCACATCTTCCAACCGGAGATCATAGCCAGCATTCGTTCTGATGAATACTGTTCCAATGCTGCAATTTTTCACATATGTATTATTCAAAGTCTTTACATGGCCGTAATCTCCAAGAGTAAGTGAAGAAAAATATTCCTTCTTAGAAAAAAATATGATATGAACATGCAGAGTCAATAATCCAAAGATAATCTTGACTAGTGGAACACTCACTGAGACCAGCATGAGAAATCAAAGCACTTCTATCGCCGAGTGCATCAACATCAATAGCTACTTAAGCTATATCTGTATCTTCTTTTCTTTCCTCATCATTTTCTTTGGCTTGTTCCTTCTTCCACTTTCTGCAATGCTTTTGAATGTGACCGGGCTTGCCACAGTGATAGAAAGTGACACATTTTCTTGACTTAGACCTCCTCCGTGAATTGTCACGTTTTTCAGAATTTTAAGGATATCTGTATTTACTTCTCCCCCTCTGTTCTTCAACTGAGATTAGTGCATCTGAACTGTTACTCGTATCATTCTCCTTACATCTATTTTCTTCACTTATAATACTTTTCTTAACTATGGCTAATGTCAAATTCCCTTCTGGCATATTACAAACTATAACTACCAACGTCTCCCAACTGTCTAGTAAAGAACTCAATAAGAATAGTGTTTGCACCTCATCATCTAGCACTTTTTTTGACGTCAATAGCTGGTTCAAATTTCTTAAAATTTGCTTAAACGATCTGAAGCATTTTCTCCATCTCTGTACTTCAAATTTACAAGCTTTCTAATTAGAAAAGCTTAATTTTGAGTAGTCTTTTGTTCATACATGTCTTCCAGCTTCTTTCAAATTGTATAAGCATCATTTTCATAAAATATGTGATTAATGACACTCATATCAACAAGTTGTCTAATAGTACCAGCTGCTTTTCTATCAGTCAACTTCCAGACTGACTCATTCTTGTCTATTGGCATGACTCCTTTCAACTCAATAGTCTCAAAGAGATCTTTGCAACGTAAAAGATCTTCCACACTGCATAATTTGACGAGTTGAGTTTAACCATTATACCTGTCGACTTATCGTCCATCGCATTGAAATTTTCTCGTCGTCGTGATATATTTATTTTTTAAAAAAATATTCACAGATCTAGCACCGCTATCTGACTGGTTGGACCTGCCAGAACCTTAGGCTCTGATACCACTTGTTGAGGTTTTTGTAATAAAATTACGAGAATATAATAAAAATAACGGAATAATAAAAATTACGAGACACAAGATATACGTGATTTACTCAATGTTTTGAATTACATCCATAGGACAAAATTCGAATATTTCTTCTACTAAAAATAGTAGGCTTACAAAGACATTATAGAAAAATAGTGGGTTCAAAGTGTTCCCAAAAACAACCAAAATTATACTCACTATTTTTCTACATAAATGATTTTCATTTATATTTATATAGAAGTAATATTTACTATAATGAATATTTTAATTATATCCTATTAATAATAACCAATAAACATTTAATGATTATAATATTTGTTTTTTTTTTCTTTTCCTAATTTAAAAATAAATTATTAACCAGGATAACCATCCAACATAATCCAATTCACCCATCTATCATGAAAATCCAATTCTAGCATCATAGCCCTTAAACAATTTTACACAACACATTCATATGTTTTACTAACATCAAGTCTAAGAGCAAAGTCATACCTTCCACTTATCTCCTTTGTAATAAATGATGAAAAAGCCCATGAGCAACAATGATAGTAACCCTTGTAAAATGTTCTCAAACAAAGCCGCTCTAATTCTCTGAAATAATCGCAAACCAATGATACCCTAAGAATTTTAGAAAATATCTTGTAGCCCATAAACCAATTGGTCTTAGGTCCTTAATAGTTAAAACATTAAGAACCTATATCACCGTGTGATTCCAATTTTTCAACATAACCCCGTCGCCAAAAAAAAAAAAAAAAATCCTGCAAATACTTCAGTTTTAATAATCAACTAATAAACTCTCAAAAAGCTATTGTCATCCCATCCTCTCCCGGCGCTTTCATAGGATTAATGGAAAAAACTGCTTCAGTAATTTCCTCCTCTGTCACCTCATTAATAAGCTGTTAATTCGTACACTCCGTTACCCTTTTAGGAACCCCCAGCTAGATAAATCTATAACCTCATCAACCGTAGATGACTAAATTTTCTTATAGTAATTCAAAATAATATGAACGATCTGATTTTTCTTCAAAACCTAATTGCCATTGTCATCCATAATACCAAGCAACCTATTCCTTCTCCGTCATTGATTAACGTGGTGAAGGAAATATGAAGTATTCTGATCACCCAACAAAATCCAAGAGTTTCTTGACTTTTAGGCCTTAAACAACTCTTCCTCATTAATTGCCTACTTTAACTCTTTCTCCTTCAACCGCACCTGATTTGCTGGATACTTCAAATCTGCAATTTTTGACCGAAGCTCTTCCACTCGTCTAGTAGAATTAGAAGGATTACTCTTAGCCCAGCTGTATAACTCATGCCGCATCACTTAATTTTTGAATAAAATTAAAACAAAGCTGGGCCTCGATCTCGATAAGACCATGCCTTTTTAACAACATCACCCACTTCCTGCTTCTTTACCCATCTCCTGTCAAAACAGAAAGTTTTATTTACTTCCACATGCAGCAAGTCAATTCTAACAAGAGAGGACGATGATCCCCTCATCATCCAGATGTATAATACGAGTTGTATTATATGTCTGCAACCAAGAAATAGAAGCAAGCCCATGATCAAATCTTTCTTGAATATTATCTAATCCCCTCTCTCTTATTATTCCAAGTAAAAGGCTTCCCAACAAAACCCAAATTCGTCGTTAAACATAAACTTTGTAGAAATTATTAAAAAGATCTATAGAAAAATTATGACTACTGCTACCACCCTTCTTCTCATGGGAAGTCAATATAGCATCAAAGTCACCAAATAATACAAAAGCAGATTGTAAATTTGAACAATATTGCAATAATAACTGAAACTGCATTCTTTTATAATCATCATACGGACTAATATATACAAAAAGCAAGTCCCATGGAAAGCCATAACCAGCCGTTGTTAAACGACAATGAAAAAAAATCTGCTAAATTTAACAATATTACATTTAAGCTCATTCCTCCACTCAACAGCCAAGCCTCTAGCTCTATTAATAGTCGGAACAATAAAGATATTCTGAAAATTCAACGCTTTCATTTTCCTCCAAACAAAAGTTTCATGGGACTTAATTTCAGATAATCCTAGCAAAAGCGGGGAATGAATATGATTAATCTCTTTTAAGCGCCGTAGTGTCAGAGCCTTCCCCCCTGACAATTCAACCTGATAATTGTCATGGGGCGCCCGAGGACAGCAGAGCAACAAAAATATAACAAAATTAAGCTAACATGTATAATTATACCCCTAGTCAGATGTATGCAAAAGCAAGCATAAAATGCCCTTGATATCGATTTATAATGCATATAATCTAGCAGCAAGTAAACCAATCATAAGCATACCTAATGGGAAATAAACCTTATGAGAAGGGAGATGGATATATGTACAGCTCCTCCTTAATTAAACTTCAGATTGCTAAACCAGAATCATGCTTGCTCACCCAAATATAATCCCTGGCTCTTTTGATTTGGAGCAAATTTCATATAATGAGACAGCTTGAGCATTTCAATTGGTTGCTTCCTCTTCCCCACCCAAGCAAAGAGACTGATTCACACTCAATTGGAAACAACCAATGCAATAAACCCACGAAACCTTAAGCAACACAGAAACCTCAACAGTATTAATGCACCAGAATTGAAGAGAAAAAAGATTACAACAGAAGAAATACTCGCAACACTAATAGAACCCACCAAATATTTTAACAAGAAAAACCCAAAGTAATTTCTTGATACCCACCAATCTTTAGTAAAAATACTCAAATCAATTGAAGAATAAGAAAAGGAGATGCACCAAAGCTCAGAGCAGGCCAATCAATCAAGAAATACACTTATGCCCCTTTTCATTTAGCTTGTGGTTTCCAAACAAATGATGAAAATAGAAACTAATTTGATAATATTCAAACGTAAAGAAATTTAAATCATTAACCATCATCTTCTGAAAAAATCATCAACTCTCATCCAAAATTAGGCAAAGAATTTAGAAAACTCAAATTTTACATGGAACTATCAATTACTGCTCATCTAAAATTAGGATAAAAAAACCGACAATGTCCAAAAAGAATAAAGAAGAGATGAAATGAAAATTAACTTAAAACTATACTCAAAGTGTTAGAATTGCACCTCGGATTGGAACGGGTACTGACAATTTTCTTCTTATCAACTTAAATTTTCGGAATAAATTAAATTCAGTTATTTTATAATATGGGTAATTATAGGTTCCGGACATTTTGCATAATATACTCTTATCTTTTTATTTTGAAAATTATATTAATAGATTTTCAGATTTTAAAAATTGTAGATAAACGTTATAATTTGAATTAAAATTTTAAAAAATAACAAAACTACCTTTTGATTTATTTGAATCGAATCATGTTAATTAAATTCAATCTTTAAATCAAACCATTTCTTTTTTAAATCAACCAAAAAAAACATTTCTTTTTTATCTCCTCCCACCGTTCTCTTCTTCTTCTCCTTCTTTATCTCTTTCTTCTCTGCACATACCATTTTAACATTATTTATATTTTTTAAATATACCCTTCTTCTCCTTTCTTCTCTGTTCGAGAAAAAAAAAACTTGTTTTCTTCAAGAAAATTAACTAGAATACCAAGTCGTCGACGAACAGCCGAAATAAAAAACTCAAACAACAAACTTATAATAAAACAGATTATAACAAAACAAAAAAGTTATCTCAATTTGTACTATTTCAAATAACAAAACAGACTAACTAATTGAAGAAAAATTACAGAAATAGAACTATAATCACTAACTACAAAAACTTAAGAAATACTCGCTAACTACTCAACGATTAACGGCAAAGCTGGGTATTTGAATGCATGACGAACTTGGGTATTTGAAGGGACAGTTGGATTTCTAGAATGAAATCAAGTCAGCGGTTTCAATGGAACAGATGGTTGGGGATTCCAGCCGATGACTTCGCTCGTCCGTGACTCACAACATCACTGTCACTCACCAGAGCCACAATGGGCTACGACTCCACCACATCATCGTCGCTTAATCCAAAACCAGAACACCAATCCGTGACTGCTTATCCAACTTCGAAGACGTTGTAGACGACATCCACGGCTCAACTGCTTGTTTGGTACTCTGTGGAAGCATTTTGATTCCAATTGATTTGAGCTTTCCATGTTGGCTTGGACTATGGAAGATGGGTGGCCGGTTGGTGTGGGAGGAGAGGAAAGGAAGAGAAGAGAGAGAGAGAGTTATGGTATTGTGGTGGTTAGAGTTTAGATGAAAAATAAATGGTTTTTTTTTTTTAGTTGATTTAAAGAAGAAAGAGTTTGATTTAAAGAAGAAAGGGTTTAATTTAAAGATTGGGTTTAATTAACATGGTTCGATTCAAATAAACCAAAATGTGATTTTATCATTTTTTAAAAATTTAATTCAAATCGTCAGACTTTTTTAATTGACTAATGCCGTTTCTGGACGGAAGGACCTGATAGTACAATTTTTAAAATTTAAAAGACCTATTAATATAATTTACAAAATAGAAGGACTCCAAAATTATTATGCAAAACTTCAGTGACCTATAAATAATTACCCGTTTATAATATTATAGCTCCAAAATGAGAGGTCATGCTCATAATTAGATACGTAATATGTATTGGAACCCTACTAACTGAAAATTTAAATTCGCCACTAAACATAATTTTTATTGATTTGGATTGCTTAATATGGACTTATCTAGAAGCGTGACACACATCATAGATAAAGACAATGCAATATATTAAAACACTTCCTTCTTTTATGATTAAAAATAATTCCGCCTTTTTATTATTTCATTTTCTCTTTCTTTATTTTTTTATAATCTTTGTAAAATCATGCCATAAATCGATTTTGAATAAATTTGGTTCACAGTGATAATTATTTGGTGAAAGTCGATTCAATATTGTATATAATTAATATTTGCAAGCAGTCTAAGTCAGACTACATTGAACTGAATTGGTTTTTCATTTCAGGAAATTCCAACTAAACGAAACAAATAATTGACTAATCACATGGAATCTGTGTGTATCACATGTCATCATGTCGGCAAATTAAGAAGATTGAACAATATTCTCAAAAATAAACCTATTAGTAACACGTAATAGTATAAAATCTTTTACTATTAAAAAACAAAAATATCTTTTGATTATATATTATATTGTGGTGTTTTCTAAATTAATTATACAATCAATCTTCAAAAATTATCCTACTTGAAAAAATATTCCAAATTGATTACGAATTTGTTTGTTTTAAATTTTTTTTATAATGAACAAAATAATATGATAATAACATAATCTAGTTGTTAGTGTTTTTTTTTTTTATTCGTTGGTTATTTCTTAATGTGATTTATAGATTAAATTTCTAGTTAAATTAAAAATAAAATAAATTAGTTTTTCTTTAATTGCTTGTATTAATTGAATTCTAAATTTTTAAATCGACTAAAGCTTCAATAATCATTAATTATCAAAGGATATAGTAATGATAATACCATAATTTCTCTTAAAAATTTTTTTTTTTGGCAAAGATATATTTTACGGTATTATAAAAGATAGTTCACATCTTTACATATTTCAACCAAAAATTTTGGTTAATCAAACTTAATAGGAACTTGTGTCAAAAGCTTTTCTTGCTAATAATTGTGCAAGGTTGTTAGCAAATAATGATATGAAAATGTGTTCTTATTTATCATTTCTCATTTCAATTAGGTTAGCTGTCTACGTTCTTATATAATCTGTCTCTTTCTATTAGGTTCAAAAAATTTTTATTATTCTACTCTCATATCATTCTGTTTAATTTCGATCAGTAGTATTAAAAATAGTAAAATACCATATTTATATATATATATATATTTAAAATTTACACTATATCATTCTTAATTTTTTCATATTTAATAATAATAATAAATAATAATAATAATAATTTTCTATTTTTCATCTTATAAATTTTATAATAAAAAAAATAATAAATCACAATAAAAAATAATTTTTTTTATAACATTTCTTTTTTTTTTCTTTTTCTTCTTCTTCTCTTTCCTATCTTTTCTCATTTTCTTATTCTTCTCCTCCATTTTAGAGCAACAGCAACAGTAGTAGACAACCACTGTGCCACTACTTTCCTTTCAGCCGCCATAGCCACCACGTCATTTTCTTCTTCTTCTTTATCATCTTTTCCTTCCCTTCTTTCCGGTGAATCCCAAAACTCTTTTGGCTAGAAGCCTAACTTTTTGGTACAAATTTCCCTTCAAATAAATTTTGGCACTAAGTCTCCAAAATCATACACACACTCATGCATATGCATACACACACACTTATATGCCTTTAGTTAGATATTCGAACTACATTGATATTGATTCCTAATCAAAATGGAATATATAGGCATATTTGAGATATTAATCTGAATAATAGGTCTAAGCCTTGTTTTGGGTTTCTTTTGTTCTTTTCCTTCTTTTCTTTTCATTGTTTGCATTTTTTTATTCACATTTTTAATTGAACTTGCAAAATAAAAACAAGTCAAAAATCAAATTCATGACATGGTCTCCGAATCCTCCTTAGGTTCATAGGTCTAGTGGGTTAATTAATTAAGTTGGTTAACTACTAAAAATGCAGTCAACTTTAGGTTTTTCTTAGGTTAACCTAATAAAAAATAACATAAGTGACAACTTCTCTAAAATCCGACATGAATGCCTTTTTAGATCCTTTGAAAAGGGGCGGGGTTCATAGTTTGACGATTTCATTGGATACCAACAATTAATTAACATTAAAATGAGGATCAAAATTGGATTTGATTTTCTATCACACCTTTATCGCAAATTGCTTTGTTTATAGTTGGTTTCCAGGTTTCTTAAGCAAAAGGAAAAATCGAGTATCTCTTCCTTAGGGATGCTTGATAAGGACTTTAATTAGACCATAATTAAAATTGAATTAAATTAATTAATGAATTTGACTTGATTTGATTGAGATGGATTAAGATTGAATAATGATTTGCACTATTCAGGATCCTTTCCTCCATGAACATAAAAAATGAATTTAAAATGTTTTCTTCTCTTTCTGTTCAAATATTCTGTTCGGATAGCAAGTAGTGCACATCAGCAGGTCTCATTGATTATGTCAGAGTGACAGCAAAAGTGTCCACTCCACAACCGAACTTCAATTTTGATCATTTCTTAAGTAGTACACATTTAATCCTTTTGAATGTGATGAATAAGCAGTATCGCTGGACCCACATGAAACTCCTTGTTTCATATATGGCGAGATATATCCTTACTCAAGGCGATGGAGACCTTTATCTAAGCCACTTTATTTTCCATGAGACCATAGAACCTTTCCTTAGGTTGTATGTACCTCATGCATAGACTACATGCCATTAAAATGAATTTTGGTGTGATGTTGTGCATTCATGCTAAAATTTTTTGAAAAATGATAAACTTTTTTGAAAAAGAAAAGTAAAGCAAAATGAATTGACTCTGGTTATTTCTGATTACTTACCATGCACCCTACACTACATCCCACATACCTTACATATACATACCCTACATATAACCTACCATGCCTTAAACACATTCTAACCCTATTTTACCTTCACCTTTGTCAGACGCCTTCACCAACTATTCGATTACCTACACCAACTCAAATGGCAACCATTGAAGAAATCAAAACCCTCTTGAAGGAACAAACTGAGGTTATTCTATTTAAGATAGATACAAGAATTGCCCGAACTTTTGCTAAAAATCAAACAACAAGACAAGGTTGTTGCATCATCAAAGGTTGCACCACCTAAGAGGAAGCAAAAAGAATATACTGATTTGGGTATGTTACTAGCCCTTTTCTTTTGAGAGGTAGTAAAAGCTGATCATTTGAAACCCCTAGAAGCAAGTCCAACCTCAAAGCCTCTTCCAAGGAAATATAATGTCAACCAATAGTGAATACCACAAGGACTTGGATATAGAACTACAGATTTTCATCACTTAAAAGATAAAATTAGGGCTACAAACGAGTTGGGACGAGCCGAGTATTGTGCTGCTCGAGCTCGACTCGTGTTAAATTCCACAAGCTTGAGCTCGTGTTAAATTTCACACTCAAGCTCAGCTCGCGAGCTTGGCTCGTTTTTAGGCTTGCGAGCTTGGCTCGTTTTAGGCCCGCTAGCTTAGCTGTTTCATGTTGCTATTCAAGCTCGATTTTGTACTCGCAATTAAGCTTGAATCCGAGCTCATCTCGAGCTTGAGTTTTAGTTTGCAAATAAGCTCGAGTTCGAGATCGTATCATAATGACGTTTCAGTGAGGAAATCAAAATAGCAGTTTCAGTGAAAGAGTAACGAAATAACAAAAAATGAAGTGAGGAGGCGAGTGGCTTAGCTGAAGCATATTTTTTAGTTTGGTATCAAAACAACATCATTTTGATAGGCTCGTGAGCTTATTTAACGAGTAGCTTGTGAGCCTTTTTAAACGAGTTGTTCATGAGCCGGCTCGAGAGCCTAACTGTTCGGCTCGAGCTCAGCTCATTTATTAAACGAGCCCAAATATTCGGCTCAATCTCGGCTCATTTATTATCTATCCGAGTTTGAGTCAAGATTTTATCGAGCGAACATCGAACGGCTCAGCTCGTTTGCAGCCTTAGACAAAATCCAATACTTAATGGACAATAAGACTATTATACCCAAAAGCAAATTAAACACTGGTAAGAGTCCAATGCCTAACCAAGGAATTAAGCCAATTGAAAACAAACAGGAATCATTTAATCGTTTTGAACTAAGTGTTTGGCTAAGCCTCGTTTTTCATGGCTTCGTGACAAGTTAATGATGTAGAAACCACATGCTCAACTTGAGAGGGAATGAGAAGGATACAAAGTCCTCGGTTCATTTACTTGTAATATAAGTTTATTTGTAGCATAAGTCTATTGTTACTTTCCTATTGTATCTGATATATGGTGTATATATATACCCTCATATGTAAATATGAATTGTTATTATTGAGTCTTCAATCCTTTAAGCCACTTATCAATTATTTATCATCTGATTTTGGTAAACGGTTGATATGTTTTTTTTTTTTTTTTTTTCAAAAATGTATACTCTATTAGCAAATTGTTAAGAAATAAAATAAGCACCAGCTTCCGTAAATATCCTTTAATCGTTATACTTGAAACTTTTTTCTCGTTTAAAGCATTAGAAGGTTAATAAATTATACCTTCTATTTAAGAAAAAAAAGGGTTAGTTTCTTTTGTTTTGTTTTTACGTATTTATTCATATAATTTTTCAAAATAATATTTATTTATATAGAAATGTTAAAAAATTAAGCTTCATCCTCTTTAACTTCCTAACTCCAATTTTTTTCCCTCATTTTATACAGTGAAAGCAATTCGCAAATTTAAAATTTCCTCAAAAAAAAAAAAAAAATATAGAATTCAAATCAAACATTAGAGACAATAATAATAATCAACGAAATATAAGCTTCTCAGAAAAAAATTAATGCAAGAAATATAAAGAAAATTGTCTTTAATGATCATCATTCAAAAATTAAGCTTACCCAAAATAAATACAGAATTTGAGCAGTATTGTGTTTATCATCTTAATGGGTTTTGTATTAGAAATGTAATCTCCAAAATTGATGAGTTACTACGAAGCAAGATAATTAATTAAGAGAAAAAAAAATCAGCAAATTATCCTTTAATAATTACCTTGTAACGTGAAAATAAGCATCATCAACACAAGAAGATTTCTTCCACTCATCAGAATATAATCTAAGTATTTTTCTTGCGTTTTCCTTCAAATAAACTGCACAATTAGCTTGAATTACCATACAAAGCTTCGAAACTGCTTTAACACTCAACATTTCTTGAAGAACCATACTTGTTCCTGAATGCTTACATATAAATGCAAGTATTAGGATAGCTCGATCATCAGTTACTGGTGAAACATTCAAGATTCTTTTCGCTACTACCGCGATCCCTCCTTTGTGGCTCAAGAATTGTGCTCTTCCATCTGCACATGAACATAAATGAAATAGTATCCCCATTATTAATTCTGTTGTTTTCTTTTCCGGTAACCTCCATTCTAACTCGATAAGCTCCGTAACTGCCCCCGATTGAACCATCATTATCTGATTTCTTCCCCACGGACAAGCTGTTAATAATATACTCAAAGCTGCATTGATTGCTTGCTGAGTTATTTTATTTTCTCTTACGACTCCAACTATATTATCTATAAATTCGGGTTTTAGCCTTTGGAGTATGCTAGAGCTTGCTTCTTCTAACACCATCTTCAGTACTAAAACAGCATATGATTTAATAGTAACATGATTATGATTATTATCATTACTAATAATATTGTTATTGCACCCTAAAATCCATGATAAACATTCAATTATCTTATCATTTTCGGCAACAAGAATCTTCGATTCGGAGGAAGGAATTCGAATCAGTTGAAGAATACTTAAAGATTCTTGTAAACCATCAATCTTGGGTTTCTTGAAGTAGTTTTTGACTATAAAAAGTAAAATCGCTTTAGGCAATGCAGCTTCTACCATTTGTTTCCTATTTCTTTCATTTTCGGTGGCAAGCTTTTCGAGTTCTCTAATGGTTTTGATTTGTAAGGATGATTTGTTGAGATCTTTAATGAGTTTCAAGAAATGGAATTTGTCTAAACAGGGTTTCGGGGTAGGGATTCGATCAATACCTTTCGAAGCATTTTCCATACACCAAGCTTGAATTAATCTTCGCAGAGTGTGGTTTGGGGTTAAATCAGAATCCTTAGGCAAAGGTTGTTTAGTGACAGGACAAATAGGAATATTGCTAGTACTATTAAATACCCAATGCTCTATGCTTTCTCTATCATATGTAATTCCAGTTATGGCAGTTACTGGGTCTTTCATGATTTGAAGAGATATTGGACAGATAAAGAACTCAGGCACTTCTATTTCATCCATTACAAAAATATGCAAAAAAAAAAAAAAAAAATTGAAATGTAAAAGCTTACAGAATTTTGGATTGCTCAAATTTGATTCAATGATTGCTTTATCTCCTCTGAGACTGAAAAACAAATAGAAAAGAAGAAAGAAAGGAAGAAGAAGAGGATGATTTGAGAAGAAAAAAAAAATAGTAGTAACTATATAAAAGAATGGTAAGAGAAAGCGGCTGAAAGAAAAGGATTGGTCGTCTCTTACTGGTCATATATTCTCACGTAAGATCTCTTACCATTCATAACATTCCAAGGGGCGTTATTGGTCAAAGAAGAAATAATCTGCATTAACGTTTTGAATATGCACTCATTATTATTTTTCTTATTATTAATATAATTATATGCATTTTCAACAAATTTAATGCTATAACCGTTTTTTTATAAAAAGAAACTCTATCTATATACCTAACCAAGTTAAAAAAAAAAAAAAATACTGTTGAATCATACATTGACTAACAATATACTAAAACTATATAAATATAATGGAGAGGCATAAGCAATATATTAGAAGCTATCTACATCCACCGTTTACTTCATTTTTTTTTTTTTTACAATTTTTCTTTTTTTTTAATAATTTTTATTATATATTTTATTTAATTTTTGTAACTTAATTATTTAATATTTATATCTTTGTTATTTAGTTGTAATTAATGAGCCTTCTAAACAATTATATTTATCATCAAATTTCATATATATTAAATTATATTTTTCTTTAAAAATTATTTTTTAATACCTTTTATCTCTATTTTTATATAATTTATCTTCATTCTATTTTGTTTATATAATTATCTAATATCATGTACTTAACATAATTTTTTTTATTTTTTAAGTTCCCAAAAATAATCGAACATCAATCAATTCAAAAATAAATAATATTTTTTTTTTAATCTTATACATTCTTAAATTTAATTAAAATTGAAATTAAGTTCATGATAAAATTTTATAAGGTAGTTTTTTTATTTGACGATATTAATAGAATAATAAAAGAGCATGGTTAGTTCTTTTCTAAGAGAAAGACATAAGAGATAGTTGAAGAAGCTGTCCAAGATCATAAATTACATCTATTTCCTAAATGATATGCATATTTACTAGCAAAAAGACATGCTTCTTTTTTAGTGGCTAATTTGAACAAATTAATTACTATATGCTAATGAAAGAAAACAAAGTTGTATGACATTATGTACACAAATTTTTGATATCAATTGTCAATAACAAGAAGTTGCTCAAGTTAGGTCTTTATTTTATTTACTTTGTATAATTATCCAATATCATATAGTTGACATATATATATATATATATATATATTAGTTTACAAACAACAATTAAACATTAATCAATTGAAAAATAAATTTTTTTTGATATATGATACTGATAAATTTATAATCCTCAAGTTTTAGTATATTGTGCTAAATTGTATGAAAATTGAAATTTGAAAATATTATAAGATGATATTTTTTTTTTGTTTGAAAATATTAAGAGAATAATAATGAAACTGAATAAGAATTTCTGGAAGAGAAAAATGCAATATTATTGAATAAGATGATGAAGATCGTAATTTATATTTGTTTTTTCTGGTTTATAGAACTATTATGGTGTTTAAATCGTAAGTTGCATCAATTCTTTTTATCAAGAAAATATTTTTTACCAAATATATATTAGGTCTGCATGTGAAGAATAAAAATTTTCTATTTTTTTTTTCAAAAAAAAGAATCAATCAAAATAGTTGAACGATACATGATGGATACTAACCTAAATAACATGGTGAGCATGATGCTAAACAACTCTAACAAAATAAGATGCAAACTCAAAATATCTTAATAGTAAATTTGATAAAGTTATTATATAATAATAGAGATAAAGCCATATAATTTTATTTATACAATAATTGTTAATACTCAATAATAAATGCATAACTCATTTATAAGACTTACAAATAAAATTTCTAAAAAAATCAAAATCAATATCAAGTCCGCATAACGTACGAAGAATAAACACTGGCTATAATATATATCATATAGTTTTTTTAAGAGGCTTAATATAATCCTAAAATTAGTAGGATTTAAAGAAAATGGATATTAATTATTGGTCAAAATCCGAAATTGATTGTGTTAGTTATATATTTTTAAGATACCACTTATTTTTATTTTTTTATATTTATAAAAAGACAGGATTTATATTTTAGTAGTAACAAATAAATATAGAAGAGAATGATCTTAAGAGCATATATTCATAATGAATCCAGACATTTGAATATTAAGAATTGTATCGTATATAGCTATAAAATTTTTGAAAGAAAGAAAAAGAATTCATGAAACATATTAAATAATTTTATTTTTATGCTTTGTCTTCTTTATTACTAATTATATTAAATAATTTTTATATTTTATTCAATTAGATCTTTGTAACAAAAAAATTTTAACTATTTTTTACTTATAATTTCAGCATATATATTAATTTTTATTTTATTTTATTTTTTTAAGAAACATGAGTTGAAATTGGAGTCATTTAAAAATCTTTAATATTCCGGGTTTATCTGATAATATATATAACATTTTTTTTCTCTGAAAGAGAATAAATAACATGCTTATTTTTATAGAAAAATTAAGGTTGAAATTACAAAATAAATAGATTATTATATTTATATTTATAAGAAACCTTAGTTGAGCCATTGTATATAATTTAATTGTATTATTTGTTAGAGTGAAATAATGGTATAAGTTATAAAATTAAAATTAGCTGTTTTGTTTAAGTAATGGGTGATGAACTTTCTACCTTAGACTTAATTTGTTTGGAAGAGAATGGAAAGGAAAAGAAATTAAATTTCATTCATTCTTTTGATGTAAATAACAATATTAATAATATCATTACTCACACAAACACACTAATTCTTTTCTTATAGCTGAAAACAAACCTTGCTTGTTTGCAAATACAAACTTACCCTTAGAAGATACGTTCTCTTAATGATATCTTAATTAAAAATTGAAATTTTCTAAATCTATTTATACTAATCATTTAATGCACCATTAAATACCAATACCAAATCTCTTAAAATTTGTAAAGAATACAATGGATTTGGTCCCTCTTTTGAGTGCTGGCTGACTAGTGACTACTACTATTCTACCAAATCAACCCATAAGTTGCGACTGCAACATTTTTTAACCAAATCATTTAACCCATAACACCATACAAAATCAATTATTCAGACAATTAATCATAAATTACAAAATCAAGTTGACTTCCCCATTAACTCTTAGATGAGGATACAGACAATTAATTGAATTGCCTTAAGAAAATTATTTTTCTCTTTCTTTATATAAATTGAATGGACGGAATATTAATTATCAAAAGAAGGTGACTAAAGAAACAACATGCTTCTATCGAAATCGAAAGTAGTTCAGTCAAAGGAATACATGAGAAAATTAACTACTAAACAATCTATTAAATGATGAAATAAAAAATTGATTTTTTAGGCTTTGCTTCATTTGATACTACATTTCTTCCCAAAACTTTTTCTCAATATCTTAAATGGTTTGATATATCAAATAAAAATCAATTGGTGGCAGCAGCATTAGGGTTTAATCTATTTAGTAACAACCAAAACAGTTGCTCCCAAATAGAAAAGACAGATTATTCCTTCTAATTCTTCAACCATGATTGATAGTGTAGAAATTGATAAAGAACAAATTAGGGTTTAGCCTTAGAATCTCTTATTCTTTTCAAGAACAAGTTGGATCGTAGGGTCACTAACGCCCAGTTTGACTAAGAAACCACTGAAGACTTTGCCAGGAACCACTTTCGTAATATGTCTGCAAGCTGCCCTTCTGACTGTACCTATGGAAAGCAAATGCTTCCATCTTCCAGCTTTTCTTTGATAAAATGTCTGTCAACCTCCACATGTTTTGTTCTGTCATGTTGCACTGGATTTTCTGATATACTTATTGCTGCTTTATTATCATAGAAAAGTTTGCAAGCATTCTCTGGAGGAAAACCCTAATTCTGTCAGTAATTTCCTTATCCACAATATCTCAGCTAAACCACGAGCAATCCCTCAAAATTCTACTTCAGCACTGGATAAAGCAACCACTTTCTGTTTCTTACTCTTCCAGGTCACTAAGTTATTCCCTACCATTGTGAAATATCCTGAAGTTGATTTTCTATCAACAGGATTACCAGCCCAATCTGCATTAGTGAAGGCATGTATATCTAAATGACCATTTCTTTGAAACAAGACTCCCTTTCCAACGGATCCTTTTAAGTATCTAATAATTCTGAAGAATGCTTCTAGGTGTTCTGCCTAAGGATTATGCATGAACTGACTTACCGCACCAACTGCATATGCAATATCTGGTCTAGTATGAGAAAGATAAATAAGTTTTCCAACTAACCTCTGGTACAATCCTTTGTCGGCTAACTCAGCTCCTTCAGTGATCTTAAGTTCATGATTCACAATTATGGGAGTATCCACCGCCTTGCAATCCAATATACCAGTTTCAGCTAGGAGATCTAGTATATACTTCTTTTGCAAGATAAATGCTCATTTATTTGACCTAAGAACTTCAATTCCCAAAAAATATTTCAGTCTTCCCAAATCTTTCATTTCAAACTCTCTAAAAAGCTTACCTCACAGAGACATGATTTCTTCTCTGTCATTTCCTGTGATGATCATATCATCTACATATATAACAAGACATGTCATTAGATCCCCTTTTTTTTAAGAAACAACGTATGATCAAAATTACTTTGATAATATACATACTTCTTCATAGCTGAAGTAAATCTCCCAAACCAAGCATGCAGAGAGTGTTTCAAACCATACAATGCCTTTCTAAGTCTACACCGTTCTTGAGTTCTAAAATTCTCTGAGAACCCTGGTGGAGTTTTAATATATACTTCCTCATCTAAATCATCATGTAGAAAGGCATTTTTCACATCAAATTAATGTAGAGGCAAGTCTTTGTTTTATGCAACAGAGAATAAAACTTTGATGGTATCTAATTTGGCTACTGAAGAAAAAGTTTCTGAATAATCAATGCCATAAGTCTGGGTGATTAGCAATAAGTTTAGCATGTATCTTTTCACTGTTCCATCCGCATGATGCGTTAATGTAAATTCCCATTTGCATCCAATCGGTTTCTTCCCTGCTGGTATTTTACAATTTTCCTAGGTACCATTCTTTTCCAGTGCATTCATTTCTGTTTCCATTGCCAATCTCCATTTCTGATCTTTCTATGCTTCCTCCACTATTATAGGGATTCTTACAAAATATAAAGAAGTTTCAAATCCTTTGGAAATTCTGGATAAGCTCTACCTAACTAGGTTTGTCATAGGATACCTGAAATTCCAAGGTTCATATTCTGGTTCATATTTTTTTAGTGGAATTCCCCTGTTTCGTCTTGGGGGTAGGACATATCTATCTGTCCTCAGTTCTTCAGAATTTGCAGGATCATTAGAAACAGAAATATCCAAAACATGTATTTCAAGATTAGAGTTACTAACCTCAAGCGGGGAAGACATATCGTTTGTCGGTACTGTAGATTCTCCAGACTGTTTTGTGTCATCTAAAGTTGATCCGGTAGGACCGCCTACTTGCTCTGTTGGAACAACTTCAAATAGTACCTTACTAAGCATCCAATTCAGTGGGTCAAAATGATCAGACGCTTGATCAGATTTCTCCCCCTAACCACTTAATTGGTTGTGAAAATAATATTCTTTTTCAAGAAAATCACAATCCATGATAGTAAAACTACAATTTGAAATAGGATCATAACAACGATATCCTCTTTGAGTAGGTCCATAACCAATAAACACACATTTAATGGCATATGAATCTAACTTAGTTCTACTACCTTTAGAAATATGAACATAGACAGTATAATCAAACACACAACGTGGTAAAGTTAGTATAGAAGGCAGGTTGTGAAAGGAAGATAAAATTTCCAAAGGAGTCATAAGGTGAAGAATTCTGGTAGGAAGCCGGTTAACTAAGTATGTAGTAGTGGAAACCGCTTCAGACCAATAATTTTTTGGTAGCTTAGACTCAACATTATTGCTCTAGTAATTTCTAGAAGAATTTTATTCTTTCTTTCAGCTACCCCATTTTGTTGTGGAGAGTATAGACAAGAGGTTTGATGTATAAGTCTGTTCTCCTTGGCAAAGATTTGAAACTTATGTGACGCGGAATCCTATGGCAATAAAGGCCTCAAACTCACACACACACTTTGATTAAAAATTCTGAAAACGAAAGTAATCCACCTTCTATAACACCCGTTGCTTATGAAAACAAGAACGCTAATAACGGAAGGATTTTGTAAGGTAGAAATCAGAAAAACGCCATAAACAAAGTTTGATAAGTAAATCTGAATTCCTGATGCAATCCAAATCACACGAAATGTTCTTGAAAAGAAAAAGAATTTCGAAAATTATGAATAATTGAATATTTCATACAAGCATATGTTGCCCTTTTTATAGTGAAAGGCATAAATCCTAATGAAATAAGGAAATCTAAAAACAAATTCAATTACTAACTAGAAAATAAATCTAATTCCTAAGTAGAAAAGGAAATAATATAGTAAAAATATAGCAAAATTCGTCCAAAATACTTGGCCCACAAAAATAGCCCAAATTCACTTCCATGCAATTCATGCACATTCAGCCCATGCACTCCATGCATGCATAATTCAACCCAAACTTGTTTTTCTTGGCTCAAGCTTGTTTTCCTCTCAAGAAGCGTTATTTCCAGGACATATTATAACCATGATATACTTTGAATTTTCCTCAAGCTCCTTATCCATCTTCTTAACAGCAAGTTCTTGTAATTCTTTCGATATTTCTTCTTGTACATACATTCTCAAGATTGCTTGAAATTTCTTAGCTCAACTCCTTATTAAAGAACCATTTGGTAATGTCAAAAGATCCTTGTCAGCCCTCTTATTCATATCATTCTCCCCTCTTGTAAAAGATTTTCCCTCAAATCTGCATCATCCTTCTTTTGCACAAGCAAAACTGGTACCAGAAGTTGACTGAGTTGGATGGATTGATCTAGAAAGATCTTTTTGGTAAAAGATGAACTTACTTCATCAGCTATTGAGGGTTTCTGGTAGATGATGAGCAACCAGAATTGTTTAGGTCCTTTGACCGAAAATCGATTGCTATGATACCATGTAGAAATTGATCAAAAACAAGTTAGGGTTTAGTTTTAAAATCTCTTATTTTTTTCATTAATTCTGTAACTTGGTTTATATACATTACATTGTAGAGATTGAATTTGTTTCTGTAAATAATTCCTAAAACAATTAGGAATACTAATTGTAATCAAATTTGTTCTCTAATAATAAAAAATATTATTTTTTCTTCTTTAAATACTTATTATTTCTTTAGATAGGACTTTGAGCAACCATGTTATGTTTATTTTGGCTATATATTATTATGTAAGTCCAATTGGACAAGGAAATGAAAAAAAAGAAAAAATTCATCAATCGACTGGGAGCATATTAGCAACAAAGTCAAAATTTCCAAAAAAGACAAGATTTAGTCAAAAAAAAGGTTAGTGGGTTTACTTTAACATTGAATTGTCTGACAGTGATGAAAGAAAAAAAAATATATATATATATATATATATATATATATATATATATATATATATATATATATATTTGGCTGACAGTGCAACTTATACTAATATGCTCTAATCGTTTTATCTATACGCGGATTTTGGTAATTTTTTTTTTTTTACTTTGATAATCACTTCTAGTAGGCTTATTTGTATTTTATTTTTTGTAATTATTTAGAACTATATAATTGTTTTCTTACCTTCATAACCTTGCATGCAATTAATTACATAAAAAATAAAGAGAGAATGTATATATATGAGCAGGTCTTTTAAAATTTATATTGGAATCCAAAAAAATTAAAATTATAAGTTTCAAACATTGATAATTACAATAAGAAGTGAAGTGTGTAGTAGGGGAAATGAAATGAGGAATTAGGGAAAAGTGGGACCCCAAAGAGCATTGCGGAGGTGGTTTTAGGGTTTAAGGAGTTCTAAGTCCACTCTTTTTGTTTGTTTGTGGGTCGTCTCTTCCTCATCACTCCACTCTCCCTCTCAACACTCAATGCTCTTTGAATTCAAACTATTTTAGCCACCCAACCTGTGTGTCATCAAAACTTTTTATTCCATTATTCTGCTTTTTTTTTTTAAAAAAAATATATATATATATATTTAATCACTAAATTTAACAAAAATACTAATACTTAAGTATATTTTTTTTCTTTTTATTATCATTCTACATTAATATGTGTTAGCTAAAATTAGCTATTAAAATACTATTTTTATCTGTTTAAATAGTTGTTAACTATTTGTACTAACATTTATAAAACGTTAATAGTTGTGTTTGATAACAGTTTTTTGAAGTTGATGTTACATGTTAAATTTCAAAACTTAAGTTGATGTTACATGTTAAATTTCAAAACTCTAAAAGTTTGTTATTTTTTTTAGCTTTAGTAAAATAACTTTTGAGATAACTTTCACATATTTATATAGTGTTTTATGAAAGGTTAACCTCCATAATTTTGAGTGTTTAACTTTTATTTTTGTAAATAATTATAACAAACAGTTAACAACTGAAACCTAATTAAACACAAAATTCAAATAGTTTAGTATTTGATAAAATGTTATATAACCAACTAAAGCTACTATATATACTGCTACTACGCATGAAAGATACTAAATGAAAAATATACTTTCTCTCTGAATATTCTACAATTATTTTAAGTCAAACATGATAGTCATCCTTTGTCTAAACCTAGCAATTCAGGTTCATGGTTGGTTTTATGTCGGTTGCCTGGCAATTCAGGTTCATGGTTGGGTTTTTGTCGGTTGACATTTTTTGTGACACGATTAATCTTAACCCGAGAACGAAACAATTAATAAATGGGATAATACCTTAAACACAAACACGACTTGTTTATTAAATAGGTTACCCGAAACGACACAATTAGACACGATTATTATTTGATTCATCTAACACGATTAGACACGATACGATTCGTTGATACAAATTGAACTAAATTTGACACGAGTTAGACAGAACACGACCCGTTTATTGACCCTATTAAAATAGCATAAACATAAAATCATAAATCAAACATAAACATAAATCTAAACAAACATAACATTATAGTACATTTTTCTCAAACATGAAATTTTAAATTAAATTAATATGAACATAATTAAAGTTTTAATTCAAGCAAAAATTAAATTTAAACATCATTTTTTGCATATTTTATTAAATAAGTAAAATGGTGGATTTATATATATATATATATATATGGGTTGTTGAGTCATAAACGGGTAACCCATTTATGATCCGAACCCACCTAATTATACGGGTTATAAATGAGTCAAGTCGTCGTGTCGTATACTTCTCATTATTTTATTTGTGTTATTTTCTAACTTGTTTGTGGTTGTTTGAACTTAAGCCTTTGTTTTAGATTATTATGGCTTGTTGGAATTTGTAAGACAATATTTTTGATAGCAGATTTCATTTGCGTGGGTCGGCAGACGGGTCCCATGGTTTTCTATCCTTCACACCGAAAGAGTTTTTTGCCGTTAAAGAAATTTAGCGTTCATGAGTTGAATATTTTGATTTGTGCTTTTGTAGCAGCATATTGATTCAATTTGTTCTTAGAAATTTTATTCTTTTACTCCTACTAGATTCATTTAAGTTGGAATAACCAAAATGAAATGAAAATAATTTAACCTTAAATATATTATGTATACCTTTAATAATCAATTACATCAACAAATTGTTTTTTAGTCCTAAACTTAGTCTAATGGAAAAAGCCAATATGATAAAAGGACAAAGATAATTTTTAATTACAAGAAGGGTATTAATGATGTTCGCTACGAGAAAAAGGATAAAGAATAAAGTAAAGAAAATGAAAAATTTTTATTGGTTTGGCCGATAAATTTCACTCATGAACTGGGTTTAAATAAATATTTTTCATTTTTGTAGGCGAAACTTAGATTGCCATAAAATTAAAATCCCCGAATATATACTACTACAAATTATTCTTAAATACCAAAATTACAAATCATTCTTGTCATTTATTCGTTCTCTTCTCCTATTCTCTGCTTATTTTCACTTGAAGTACCTCAATTGTGGTCATTGTAATAAAAAGGTACACCAATTTCAATTTGTAAAAATAAAAACTCCAACTTACAAAAGTGTAATAAAAAAAAATACTCCTAGCAGGTTTTCAAGTCTCTAACAGGTCATAAGAATTAAAATTGTAATTTTTGCTTAATTTCACATGAGGTACTTAAATTTTAGACAAAAATGTATTTCTCATTTTGGCCCCTAATTTCATATTATTTTCAAAATTGAAAAAATTATATTTTTTATAATATTTTATTTTAGTAAATAATAATAATAATAATAATAATAATAATAATAATAATAATAATAATAATAATAATAATAATAATAATAATAATAATAATAATAATGCGGATATAGTCGAATGGTAAAATTTCTCTTTGCCAAGGAGAAGACGCGGGTTCGATTCCCGCTATCCGCCCAAGAAAATGGATTTATTTAATAGGATAAAGGATTCAGTATAGTTGAATATAATACTCGAGTGATT
>CANUEY010482684.1:0-46317 GCA_948099555.1 Croton setiger | reverse complement strand
TAAAAAATCAATTTTGGTTAGCGAGGCCGGTTTACGAACCGGGCGTTAGTCGAAATTTAATTTCGACTAACGTACCCAACCCACTTACCCAAATCTGGTTCAAACAGTGTCTTATCCAAAAAATTAAAAACGGAGTCAACTTTTTTATAATTAATTTGGTTTTCTAAAAACCGGTTCCCGAAGGGTGGCGACTCAAAATTTTTTAAGACCGACTAGTTCGGCAATTATCCAAAAATATTTTATCACTGCTTTTTCAAAATTCAAAAAAATCTAAGTTTTTTTCGGTTTAATCTTAAAATCGGAAAAGTCGTCCGCCCGAATCGGGCCGTCATCACTACCATTTTTATTAAATGTTGATTGAACCTTGATCATGGATTGTTCTTCCTTAAACCAATTCCTTTTGTTTCTGTTTACATTGCTGGGTTATATGTATTCATGAGCTATGTTATTGATCATGTTTGGGAAGGAAACCTCTGCTGAATTTAATAAGATCCAGTTGTTGATCTCACTGTTTTATATCAGTTTAGGGTATTAAAATGAATTGAAGTTTGTTATCTGGTTGTCAATTTGTTAAAATGAAAATTGAGTTTACCTTAAACATGATGAATAATATTCGGGTTTAGCAAACAGGATTGAAAGCAAAGATTAATGCAGTCTGTATATATTTTGTTGATGTTCTGCATTCTTCTTTAAACATGAATAGGTTGAGATTCTGCCTGAGACAATGCTTCATTTGCATACCTATGATCAATCTAGTACCACTCATCTATGTATTAGGTTTAAGTTTATATGCTCAATTGTGAAATTTGATTTTGCTCTGGTTTTACCGAATCTGTTTGGTATGATTGACTGAGGAACAATCTGTATAATGTGAGGGTGTGAGCAGAGGGGAAATCTGGATAAAGGCAGTTTTGCAAATAAAAATGATCAAAAGGGCAGTTTGTTAATTTTTCCAAAATTGAAGTGTTGAAATGAAATTGAATTCTGTTTTGGTTGTTTGTTCGCTGGGATTGAACATATTTTCTGTTTGGTATGTTGATTTTAGTTAAAGGGCATGAATGGTGATGATTATTTGTGATAGGGGCATTTTGGTAATTTTGCTAAGTATGGGGGGCTAAAATGAAATTTTGCAATTCTTGTCCAATTGATGTAGTTTTGCATAATTTGAATGTTTGTGTGATCAATTCAGTTTATTTTGAGTTTGAATGAATGAATTTTATATTTTGGACTAATTTGTAATTTTTATTAATTTTGAGGACTATATTGTAATTTTCCCTTTTATGCTTTCTTTTTGTAATTTTGGATTTTGGGTTTGATTTGGGATAATTATGGGTAGATTGTAATTTAACAGAAAATGGTTTGTAATTAGTTGATTAGAATTTTTAATTTCTGCACATTTATTTTCTGCAAATTTAATTGCTTTCTCGTTTGTGTTTTTGCTCGAACTTTAGTAATCACTGCTTAGGAACATCGATTAGTGTTTTTCTAAAATAATAATTGACTTGACTTAAAATTGGAAAACAAATTTGGTTTGAGAAGCCGATTTTTAAAACCGGGCGTTAGTCGAACTTTGGTTTTGACTAATGCTTTATCCATTCAAAAAACGGAGTCAATTTTCTAAATTAATTTGGTTTTCTTAAAACCGGTTTTCCGACGGGTGGCGACTCAATTTTTAAGACCGACCGGTTCGGTAAATATCCAAAATGTTTTATCACTTGCTTTTTCAAAATAAAAAAAAAATTAAAGTTTTCGGTTTAATCTAAAATTGGAAAAGTCGTCGTCGAGTCGGAATCGACATTAGAAACATTTATCAAAGGAACTAAACAAAGCAGGATCCAACCCCAATTTAGATACAAAGAACAGTAACGAAAATATTGGTAAATGATAACAGTAATTTGGTATCCATATCCTAGAAACAAAGGCCAAATCCAAAAGATAAAGATGCAATCTCTAAAATTAAATGCAGTCTGAATATATTCTGGAACGATTATCCTTAACAATAATAGGAATCTAATATGCACATTTGAGATCCATGGCAACAAATGAAATAACAACATATAAAACCTAACGATCTAGAAACACAGAACTAATCAAAACAAAAACATAGAACCCAGTAATCCAAAAAGTGAATTAGAAGACAATATCCATCAGCTTAACAGTTAACAGGCAGAATACACAAGAAATAACATGGATTCTATCGTCCAGTTGTAATCAACATGAATAGGCTATGAGGAACTAATCCAAAATTATCAAATAATATTAACAGAAGATTAAGCATAAGAAATACCCTTGTAATCTAAACAGAAACTAAAACTGACTTCAAACAAGAAAAACAAGTTTAATCAAGTTCCTAAATAATCCCCTTCATTTTAAACTGCAGAAAATTAAAGCAAAATAGAATTAGGAGTACCTCGAATGAACTTTAAATCTTGTTGATTCCAATTGGATAAATTCAAAAAGTTACAGGAGAGTTGAGGAAATTTTCCTAAATTTTACACTAAAGATTGATTCCCAATTTCAGATTAATTTTGAAATTGGAATCAATTGAAAGAAAAACAAAGTTTCTAGTTTTGCTGTTTAAATAGGTTTTGAATGTTATTGGATTTTTTTTAGTGATAGTAATATCTTCTTTCTAACTTTAGTCTTGATTTTCAAATCTAGTTCCTTTAAATTTATCTAGTTGAGTTTCATTTTTTGAAATATTTTCATAAATTCGTTTGCTTATAGCACCTGAATGGGAAATCCTCGTTTTAAATATGTAGCATCTTGATGTGGACAGGAAATTAGGTTCCATTTCCCTGGATCCTGCAATCCAGTTTGTTATTGATTTGAACTCTTTGTGGTCAAAATGTTTGTCATAAATGTTCTCCACCTTCATTGAAATGAATGTTGCTGTCATTTTTGTTGGAATTACACGTAGGTGAATACTATTCAATATTTTTTTCTGCCATTTTCTTCATGCTTTGCAAATCAATTCTCATTTTAAGTACCTTGGTTTTGAATGCATGCTTGCTGGAATCCATTTATTTTCTGCATTAACATTGCCTAGAATATAATGTAGGACCTACTTTGTATTTCCATATATTTGGGGTGCTGTTCTTTCTACTGTCTTGTAAATATACAAGGGTGTAGATATTGTTTTGCTTTGCATGCCTAAGGGACAATTTCGTAATTTTCCATAGAATCAAAGACCAATTTGATATTTTCACAAAATTTTGGACTTTTTTGTGCATTTAATTTGCTTATGGACTGTTTTAACATATTTGGCATGCTTAGGGGGCAGTTTCAAAATTTTTCAAAAAATTATGGGTACCATCTTGTAATTGTTCATAATTTGGATCTTTTTGGTTGTTTTAGTTTATTCATAGGCTATTTTTATTGATTTTGAATGTTATGGGGCATAATAGTAATTTTTCATAAAGTCAAAGACCTTTTTGTAATTTTTAAAACTTTAGGAACTTTTTGGTAATTTTCATATGCATGTTTAATTTATATGCTTTTGGGGGATTTTGGGTTTAAATAATTTATTCGGGGATTAAAAGGATAGAATATAATTTATTTAGGACTAGGTTGTAATTATTTTCTCCAAAACGGAGAAAGAATAATTAGGGTTAAATGTAAATGTTTATTTTTCCCGCACTTTAATTTTCCGCATTTTACCGCTTTCAGTGTTTGAATTTGTTTTTGCAAATGACCGATAATAGCCAATTAAAAACATCGTTAGTTTAAATCACGCAATGGTTTTTTAATTAAAACTTAAATTTTGGAAAGAAAAACAAACCAAGAGACCGGTTTTGTCGGGTAGCTGTTTAAGTAAAACTTAAATCGTTGTACTTTATCCCCTTACCCGAATCTCTGAAATTTTCGACCAATGCCTTTTCAAAATAAAAAATGGAGTCATTTTTCTTAAAACTAAAAATTGATGTCCCGAAATCAGGTGGCGACTCTAAAATCATTTTTAAGACCGACTAGTTTCGGCATGCGCAATCCAAAATGTTTTGCCACCGTTTTTGGTAAAAATCCAAATCCCGAAACACCAACAACAGGTATGAGAGGGCAGCTATTGGGAGATATGTTTGTGATGAGACTAGAAAACACTTTGGTAGTGTCATTTCAATGTCTCTGGACCACTTTAGATGGTCATCCTAGACTATTTAGTCGGGACACACTGAGGCACATTGAAGTTGGTTTCGAGGATGTGCCTATAGATGATCTTGAGCATGAGTATACCCATTTCCCTACCTTCACCACTGACAAAGTCGCAGTAGCAGCAACAAATGGTAACGAGGCCAGTCGTATCAAACATTGTGCAACAGTTATCTCGTAGTAAGGAGACGTAAACCAAGATTCTATTGGGTCAGTTGGAGTAGAGGCACAAGCAGAAGAGGCTGGAGCAAAGGCAGATCTAGTTCGAGCATTCTATACTCAAATTTATGGCAAAACGTAACTTTCAGTCGTTCCTGAATCCGCCTACTGCATTTTTGCCTTGTTTTTTTATTGTTAACTTGAACTCATTTTTATTTATATATCATTTTTTCCCATTTTTGGTGTAATTTTAAATTTTTGTTAACTTACTTGAATTCTAGAGAGGAATATTTGCCTTTTTAGTTTAGTTTGAACTTGGTGAAAATCTGAATGACGAGATGGAGTGTTTGAGAACTTTTGACCTAGATTTGAAATCATTGCACTTTTGAACTTAGTTTCGTTTGGTGAATGTTTTTCAAAGCAGTAAATGAAGTGCACATTGGCTAGAAAGTTGCTTTTGCAAGTTTTGTTAGTGCCTTTGTTTTAATTTCTAGTCAAGTGTAGAGAGATTACTGTTGAAAAAAAAAGCAACAAAAAAAAAGAGAGTTTATGTTAAAAGTATGTTTGTAATAAGTGTGAGGAAGTTAGTAAGCCCACAAGTTTAAAAAAAAGTGTTAGAAGAAAATAAAAAAAATGTGGGGAAGTACTTGAGCTGTTGAGTTACTCTGCTGTCCAGTAATGGATAAAGAGTAGTGCTAGTAGCTGTTAGGAAATCACGGAGATCACTGCAAATCAAAACATGCATCGGAACAAAATTTTTTGATCTCTAATTTCCTCTCAGGATCTATGTGATCCATTCAATTCGATTAAAGGAATCAAAACTAATATTTTCAATGATTCAAAATCTTTCTTGAATAGCAAGGTGCATAGATCACGAACACTTTTTATCAGTATACACACGGATGTTTCCGTCTGGAGTGCTAGCTCACCGGACGACAATTAAGTGGAATTCAAAATGGTCTTATCAAGATGATTAGGGTTTCACGTTTTTTTCTCTTTCTTTCCTACACGTTTTTTTTTTTGTGTGTATTATCTTATATAGCATTCTTATTTCCAATTTAAAATTGAATAGGAAAAAAGTATATGGATTCCAATTATTATTAATATTAATATTATCTCATATTAATAATTATAATAATTGTGAAAATAATAATAATAATAATAATAATAATAATATTAATAATATTAATATTAATATTAATAATATTAATATTAATATTTTTAATATTTTTCTCATCCCAAACACATTCTTGTGTGTTACGCTCATATTAATTGGTAGTAGGTTTAATTTTTATCAAGCTTATAAACCATAATTGACTTTTAGTAAGACATTATGATTACCTAATTTAATATAAGGTTGGTTTGTGCAATTAAGCCTAATAATAGTATATGCATTAATCTTTTTGTCACACGATATCTAGTTTGAACATAAGTCATGGTCAGTGTCCTACTCATATTGTCCAAACTTATGATTATTCGATTTTCCAAGTAGACTGATAAAATAAAGAGATTGATCACACTATTTGAGCACGACCATGCATTTCACAGCCTCGCTCATTGAGAGGCCTAGAAGATATCTATTTCAAAGAGAGAGATTTGCCAATATCCTCTACATGATTTCTATTATGTTTGATCATAACCTTTATGATTATCTAGTTATGAATAACGTTTGGTTATGTCAAAACGTAATAGTTCTCATGTTGAAAATTATGACAATTTCAAGTAAAAGGATTAATTCAGATTCACTTATGACACAAACCCATGTAGTAATCTTAAGATGAGTCTATCTAATACTCTGTTCTCTAACAAGTATCCATAAAATTGGTTTGTATCACCATACACATAATTATTATCTTATGATTATTGAATCAATATTTATGCTAGTTATAAATTATTATTATCTCTATAATAATAATAAACCAGGGATATATATATCATTAATGTGTAACATGCAAACAAACAATAATAAAAATAAAACCTTTTTATTATTAATAAAATTGAATAACATAAAAGTCTCACTAAATGACTTAAAGTACAAACACTAACACTGACAAATATCATTGCCACACTAGGCAATAATCCTATTTTTTTACCCTTCCTTTCTTTTCTTTCTTCCTTCCTTCTTTGTTCCTGCTGCTACAATTCATTTTCACCCCACAAAAAAGTGTCCTCTATTGTGTTGACGTTTAATTTTCGCCTCCAGAATAGCCAATAATAATATTCGAATCCAACTTTATGAATTTTTGTGCTTCTAAATGGACAATGAAAATTTCGATTTCTCCTTTAAACTTTTCTCGCAATCATTTTTCAAAAAATACATTTAAGCTTTTTTCCCAAAGATTGGATTTTTATAAGTAGGGTGCTTATCTATTTTTGATTTTCTTTGATTTCAGTGTTTTCGGTAAGTGCAAAATTGTTTATAAATTAAATTAATTAATTAATTTTATAAAAAAATAAAAATAAACCAGCTGAACCGAATCAGACCGGTTCAATTCGAACCAGTCTGGTTTGATTCAGAAGCAAATCCTTTTGCAGTTACAAAACGGCAGCGTTTACCCTTTGTGGTGAGACGAGGCCAAAATTTCACCACAAGGGAAAGTGCGGAGTGAGAGGAAAGAGGGATTTGCAGCCTGCTTGTTCTAAGGAGGAAGTTCAAATCTGGCATGCCTGGGTTCCTGTCCCTGTGTAGTTCCACCATAGGTAGAGTCAACCTGCTGCCATCAGAAATCAGCTTTATTAGGTTTATGTTCTGTTTAAAGCATAAGCACACTATTCAACGATTGTTTGCTTTGAACTAGTATACTCTAATCGATCTAGGGTCTTTGGATCATTTTCCTCTCTGAAATAAGGTAACTATTTCTCAGTTTGGTCTCTTGCATAAGAATATTTCCTCTTGATTGTTTCGATGTGGCTGCTTTCGAATTGTTAATTTGATACCAGCACTTGATCTGTCACTAACTAGTGGCGTTTTAGGGCAATACTGGAGAAATAAATGTCGAGATTCAATGTTGGAGGAAAAGTGGTGGAGAGAGTTGATTTGTTGAGGAAGAAACATTGGCCATGGCGTTTAGATGTGTGGCCGTTTTTTATTCTTTATGTCGTCTGGCTTACTACTGTTGTCCCCAATATTGACATTGGAGATGCTACCATAGTTCTTGGTGGCCTAGTAGCTCTTCATATTCTTACCTGGCTTTTCACTGCCTGGTCTGTTGATTTCAGATGCTTCGTTCAATGTGGTAAGGTATGTGACTGTTCGTATCCCATTTGTGCTGTGGACTGGAGAATCTTAGTCATCAAATTAACTGGTTGATGCTGTAGCTGTTTTTCTTTGTTCTCTTTGTAGGTTAATGATATTCACCTTGCTGATTCTTGTAAAATAACTCCGGCAAAGTTTTCTGGGGCTAAAGAAATAGTGCCACTGCATTTTCGTAAGCGGGTAAGCTTACTAGTATTCAAATTCTTGAAATTAGGTTTTCTTTTTCGGCCTTTTTGGTGAAAGATGTGTGCATGGATGCAACACCTGATCTCAAATTGCTTACCTGCTAGCCAATGCTTATTTTCTTTCCTTTTTCACATGTAAAATGAATGTAGATTAATAAGTTGAACAAAATTCTTTCAAAAATTTGATACTGGGTTGGAGTGTTAATTTGATAATTGAAAACTGATTTGCAGGTATCTAGAATATGCATTAGCGCATAATTTATATTTGTTTAATAGATAAATATAAACATATATGCTTGCAACAAACCAAAATATCTCCAATTTGATTTTTAACTAATAACTTGTTTCAATGGCAATAAGGTTGGATTAAATATAAGTGATCTTCCACCCAAAAGATTAACTTGTTAGTTGACATGAGATTACTCATTACTGTATACATGTTTAATAATCTTACACTTGTTTATGAAGAACATATGGTTTTTTCATTTTAATAATGATTTTGATACTGTAGCTAAACATCCTCAATATTTACCCTATTTTTCTACGTTGCATAAGCTACAGCTACAGCTACTAGTGTTTGAAAGCCTTTATTTATGATTGAGAGCCACTGGTTTATAATCATTGTAATTTTGTAGTAAAGAATTATTGGATTATTCTGTTAGATTGTTTAGTATTTGTCAGCCATCATATGATAGGTGGTCCTAAATGCATGGAAAAGTTTAAGAACTTCCATGCACTTCAATACTTGCTGCTTCTGATGCTCTATTTAGTATTGGTAAATTTGTATTGTGTAGATTCTTATCTTTTATGAACTTTTTATATGTACCATTATGAGTTCCATTGTGCGTAGAGCAAGAAACTATATTGCCACGTGAAACAGAAGAGTGAAAGTAGTTAGAGCATGTGCATCCACACACAGACACACATATGCACACTATGAATGTGATGTTCGTGCAATTTATTACTGATGTCTTTAGTTTGTTGGGTGACGTTTGCCTTTGCATGTATAGCTGGAAGGGTCATCCCCTGGGGATACGGAAGAGATATACTTTGATTTTAGAAAGCAGTGTTTCATCTATTCAAAAGAGAAACAGACGTTTTGCAAGCTTCCTTACCCTACCAAGGAAAGGTTTGGCTACTACCTTAAAAGTACTGGCCATGGCTCTGAGGCTAAAGTTGTTGCTGCTACTGAAAAATGGGGAAGAAATGTGTAAGTTTTTACCTTTTAGAATATATTCTTTTCATGCATATGTCTTGTATGTTGACAAGTTATTAACCTTTGATTCAATTTTACTTTTTATGATTAAAATATCACCATTCTTGAAACATGCAAAAGTCTATAAATGTTTAACTTCTGCCAATTGTTCTTTAATTGTCATTATTATTTGGCTGTTTTTTGTTGGTTGATTCTTCCCTTGAGTTTCATTAAGCTTTTTGAATATTGCTATTGCCCCAATTTTTTTTTCCACTGTTTCCTCTCTAGATTTTCTTAATCCTTTTATAGTATAGACACTCTTATTCCCTTTCATCTAGGTTCGATCCAAACTCTTCAAACTGGTCTATACATATGCTTTTTTGATTTTATCCAAAATTCTTTCTACTCAAGATGTTTTGTTTGCAAATGATGTTCAAGTGTAACACTTTATCCATGTCTAGATTCTTCCACTTTGGACTCCAAACTGTTCAAAATTGTCTGTATTGTATGCTTTTGTCTATTTTATAATAATTTTTTGCTATATGAGCTGATTTTTGTTTGTAAATAATGGGAAATATCATGTTGTAGGACATGCAAAGGTTTTGGAAAAATAATTGTGATTACTGTATTTTATGGTTACATATTCATGTGCAAATTTTTTTTCTACCTAAATCTTAAAGGAGTGAAAGTAAATGAAGATGAAATGTATTTACGATCTTGTGAATAAAATTTCCTACTTAAATTTTTGTTTAAAAAAATTAAGAAGCAGCTATAATTGCTAATGCTCACATTTTTAATTATAAAACTAACTCATTGCTTAAATATTTCATGTCGTTTGCACAACACTTGTCTGAGTTCCCGAAATACATCACAATATTATTTATATCATTTATGTGTTACAATGTTGTCGACTTTATAAAGTGTGAACATATTTTACATTTTGGTTATTGAAATTTAATACTAGAAAGTATTGTGAACTTTTTTTTAATTATAAGAACTACTGTTGCTTTCAGTAATTACCACAAAGATGAATGAGGAGAATAATTATGAAACTTCTTATTTTTATATGATTATTTTGGTTGTTAAAATGGGAGCATTTTCTACTAGTTTATTCTCACTGATGATGCACAAAATTTGATTATGCATAAAAGGGCTGCAAACGATTGAATTAAACTACGGCATTTTAATGAAGTGAGAAACAATTGCTTAATTTATCAAAATGATGTCGTTTTAGGGAAAAAGTGAACCGAGCTGCTCGCGAGCTTATTTAACGAGCAGCTCATGGGCCTATCGTATGAGCTACTCGCGAGCCTTTTTAAACGAGCTGTTCACGAGCCTAACTACTCAGCTCAAGCTTGACTCGTTTATTATCGATCCGAGCTCGAGTCGAGCTTTTATCGAGCGACACCAAGCTGCTCGCGAACGGCTCGGCTCGTTTGCAGCCCTAAGCATGATCCAAAAGAATCATGTACATCTTCAACATTAGTCTTCAAAATATATCCTTGCACCTTCCTCTGTCTGAGGCTTCTAAATCTTGCAACCTCTACTTGTGATACAATATTGCTGGCATGTTTATTGAATGCACAAAGCTTTCTTGGAACATAGGTGTAAAGCTTTAGTGATGTCTTATAATTTTAATTTGAAAGAAAATTTCACAATTATAGTAACTTAATTCTAAAAAATAAATATTACCTCTTTGATGAATTTGGCCAAAGTTAGCAACCTGGGAAAGCATCTACCAAGAGATAACTGTATTACATCTATTCAAGCTTGATATAACTAGGAAACTTTGAAATCTTGAAGTATTTGTTTATTTGTCAAGAATCAAATTTCATTAATCATTATTAAATTGATAGGCAAAAATATGTTTGTAACTTTCTTCTACAATTATATTTGAATCTTTCCATCATTGGGAGAAAATATCATTGTTATATGGGTGCGAAGCAATGCCACGACAAGCATGATAATGAAAAGAAAAAGAAACGAGAATGAATAAAAAAGATAGTGTAGGGGAAAACATTACTTAGAATTTATAACTATATGCAATATAAAAATTTAACTACATGTGAAAAAATGATAGATTGATGAGGCATGAGTAATGAAATAGTACAAAAGAGAATGGAAATTTGGTTGTGCTGGGGAATCAAAAGATGGTGAATCAACTAAGAAAATCAAAACCATTATCTAGTCTGAAATGAGCATTTGTGAGAAAATAAGCATTGTGGAAAGCATGTTACACATGTTTATGAGGATTAGTTGTAGCTGCAGGGAACGAAAAATTGATTTTCAGTGTCGGGTTTGAACATAATTTTTTTCCTAGTTTTTTAAGAATGGTGACTATTGAAGTTTTTCTTTAAGTTTAAGGAGTGAATAGTCCCTAAATTTATTATCAGTAACTTCTTATTTTTCCTAGGTCCACTTCTCACCCACTTTCTCTTATTACTTCCATCATGTGCTTAATTGTTTTAAGGAGTGAACAGACCCTAAATTGGAAAACAATTCATGCACAAAACACCTGTGTCCCTCCTCTCCTCAAATTCTCTATTGTAGGTTTCATTTTCATCTACCTGCGATTGTTTTGATTTCTTTGATGTTTATATCCTCATTTTTACTATGTAAAAATTGACCTGTTGAATAATCATTTTTTTTGTTTTGTAAAGCTTCTAACTTCAACCTAGTTAGTATTTTGTGATAGTATGTAACTCCTGTTATATTCTCCACTTCAACCTTGCTTCAATCACATGTTTCGGTATTGTTCTCTTCAAAAATGATCTTAAAAATTGATTGTTAGTCACTATCTTTCTTATGACTCTTTCAATGCAACAGCTAATCTTCGATTATTTTTGTGTTCTGTTTGCAGTTTTTGATTTCAGTTACAATTTCTGAAGCATTTTCATTTCTGTGGTGATAATTTGGGCCTTGTTAGTCTAATGGATGTGATTTTTATCACACAATCATGTGTTTTTTCTGTAGGATCTAGAGGTTTCAACTCTCTAGTTGAGTTGAACTCTGAGAATAATATATGCATTGCTAACTCTAGCAAGAAAAGGGGAAGTGATTGAAACAGCACATAGCCTCAGATGGTGTGAGGTTCTCTAGTAGCACATATACGTAGATGCCTAGACTATTTTATTGTCTAGGACTATGGAATTGAGGAGGATGTCAAATTGAGAATTAAAGCAAAAAAAGTGAAGTGTAGAAAGACATTAGCACTACTATGTGGTGAACTGATTACAAGAGATAATAAAGCAATTGATACACCAAGTATACAATATGGGAGTAGTGAAAACAAGTTTAGTCTGTAATTTACAAACTCAATTGATACAAAATCTGAATGCTAATCTTAGTTTGATTTTGTACAATTCTTCAACTTGCCATTTGTGAGGCCTTTGTTCTCTGCCAATCCATGAATTTTTCTTGTTTACTTTCTCATGCATTTCTGGGCATGATAAGGTTTTTCTGCTAAATATAATTTAATAAATGTAGTTTTCAATTTCATTATTGACGAGTAGTAAAATATTTTTATTTTTCTCATTACATTGGTTGTTCTTTGGTTTTGTAGATTTGAATATCCGCAACCTACATTTCAGAAATTATTGAAAGAGCATTGCATGGAACCCTTTTTTGTATTTCAGGTATTATCTTTAATCTCCCTCGTGATCACTCACTTGGGTCCTACTCCTTTTACGATTCTTATGGTTTTGACACCTTTTCCTTTTAAATTGTTGTATGTAGGTCTTTTGTGTGGGGCTTTGGTGCTTGGATGAATATTGGTATTACAGTTTGTTCACTCTATTCATGCTATTTATGTTTGAATCAACAATGGCAAAAAGTAGGTTGAAGACCCTAAGTGAGCTAAGGCGTGTTAGAGTAGATAGTCAGACCGTAATGGTCCATCGCTGTGGGAAGTATGTTTTAATTATTGCCATTTTGGTTGCTTTTTATAATTGTAGATCTATATAATTAATGAAGTAAATTTTACAATTCTAGGTGGGTGAAACTCTCTGGGACTGATCTTTTGCCTGGAGATGTTGTCTCCATTGGGCGTTCCACTGGTCAGAATGGAGAAGACAAGTCAGTGCCAGCGGACATGCTTTTATTAGCTGGAAGTGCCATTGTAAATGAAGCTATTCTCACGGGCGAGTCTACTCCACAGTGGAAGGTGGTTTTCCTTTATATTCTTTTATATTATCATGCCTTGTTTGTTAAAATGATTGTGAAGTCATCATTGGTTCAAATTTAGTCTCAAGGTTCTGGATGCTGAACTCAAAGTTTGTCCTGTGATGTACCATAGGGTTTAACACCTTGGGCCCATCTTCCTCGAGGCTCAAGGGATTGTGCCTAAACTATCCTCATGTAGGCGATGAAATTCTGTGCACTAGGCATATGAGTTTTTTTTTTTTTTTTTCAATCCAAGTAGCAAGAGTTTTCATAAAATAAATAAAATAGTAAATAGAATGAAATATAGAAAAATAATGATATTCTCTAAGATTTGGATTCTCCTCCATCTAGTTCTTTTCTCCTGCTATATGTTACAGTTAGCATTCATTGTCAATCGTCCTCAATTTCTCTTCTTAAATTTCCTTTCTATTAACTTTTTTTTTTTTTAAAATAATGTTCTTGATTCTACTCCCTCTCAATTGATTTTAAAATCTTAACATGAATACAATCAATTGTTAATTAGTTATTTCCATTTATAAATTTATAATTGGTTCTTCGAATGACTTTATTTCCGAAGTAGAGGGTTTTCCTTTCAATTATTATTTTGTAAGCTTAGGGTTCGATGATTGACATATCCAAAGCATAGTGGTATGGACAAATGGATCTATCGCCTAGGGTTCAGATCTCTTTCATGGTTGTCAACTTAAAGGATTGGGTAGAGCAACTTTGCAAGGTTCTCTTCCATCCAGCATGGTGTTAGTTACTGATCAAGTAAGGTGAGAAAGCTTGTTAAGAAGGGAATTCTGTCTGCTTTACGTGGATAGGACAAGCCCAGTACGAGGCTGAAACATCACATGCAAAAGGTTGACAGGAAGCTGGGCCTTTCTTCTGATTGATTACCTTATGCCCGTATAAATAGTAGCAATTTTCTTTCGAAAATAAAACCTTTGGTCCTCTAGTGGCAAAAGGTATAATTCTCCTGTATAGGAAAGTAAGCTTTACGTGGTCTGCGATTGATGTCTTTTACCTTTCTATACAACATTAGTTATGCCATTGCAAAGCCCATTATCTATGATTCTAACTGGGTCTATTGACATTTGTTTGACTTTTCCCCCCGATGAATGATAACAAAGAAATTGTATTCTGAAAGAAAAGAAGGGGACATAGATGATAATTTATACAGTTATTTTCTCAGGTTGCTGTAATGGGCAGAGGACCAGAAGAGAAGTTATCAATTAAGAGAGATAAAGGCCACGTTTTATTTGGCGGTACTAAGATATTACAGCACACTCCAGATAAGGTTGGTTGTCATATTTGATTGAATACCTTTATTGTTTATGTTGTTCTTATGTATGATTTTGTTTGTTATCCTGCATTCAGACCTTTCCTCTGAGAACACCTGATGGTGGCTGCTTGGCCGTTGTTCTACGAACTGGGTTTGAAACAAGTCAGGGGAAACTAATGAGGACAATTTTATTTTCCACAGAGAGGGTAATCCATATTTCAGCAGTTATTAGTGAAAAAACTTCTTGATGTTATGATTTGTTGCTTGAATAATTTATGTTCATTTACACTTGTTGAAGGTTACTGCCAACAGCTGGGAGAGTGGGCTGTTTATTCTATTTTTGGTTGTATTTGCAATTATTGCTGCAGGTTATGTACTGAAAAAGGTAAGCTAATGTTTGTTCCTCGAGTTCCTTCTGAATTTACGTGGTTTGCTTGTATTAATGGTGGGATATTTGACAGGGATTAGAAGATCCCACAAGGAGCAGATACAAGCTTTTCCTGAGTTGTTCACTTATCATAACTTCTGTGATCCCACCTGAGTTGCCCATGGAATTATCAATAGCAGTTAATACATCTCTTATTGCATTGGCACGGCGAGGAATATTTTGCACAGAACCATTTCGCATCCCATTTGCTGGAAAAGTAAGTTGGCTTACCAAGAACTGTGCATGTGGTAATTATTAAATGTGATGATCTTCATCAATTTTTTATTTTCTGGTTTTTGTGGTCAAATTGTGGCCTGCATGCTAAATTAACGCCATGCTGCTTTACATTACACTGGAATGATTGTATCTTTTGTCATGTCACCTTATGGTAGATATTATCTGCACTTACTCTTGCAGGTTGACATATGTTGTTTTGATAAAACTGGAACACTCACATCAGATGACATGGTATGTCCATGAGATGTTATAACGTTAAGGTCTTAACTTTTGTTGATATATATAATCAATATGAATCCTTTCCATGTTGCTTCTTTCCAGGAGTTTTGTGGGGTTGTCGGGTTGAATGGTGGAATGGATTTAGAATCTGATATGGCTAAAGTGCCTTCCCGAATTGTGGAAATTTTGGCTTCTTGTCATGCATTGGTGTTTGTGGACAATAAACTGGTATGCTGATGTAATTTTTTTTTATGCTTTGCTGATTATAAGATGCCTGTATTTTATGTTGTGCGCCATATTTTTTATTATTTAGGGATTCTGCAACCCTCTACCTCTTCCTAAAAAGCTTAATGATGAAAATAGTGTTCAAAATGCAGTGTGCTCTGTTAAAATTTACAAAAGAAGGTTTCATTTTGTGTATCTTGTTTAATGAGGAAATTTTTTTTTTACAAATTTAATGTTATGAAACTGTTGGTAGGTCTAAGCAATACATAGGCTTCCATGGACCTGCCTGAGTTACTTGTTTTAGCAAGCTATTGTGCTATTGTTATAGCATATGCTGAAGTAACATGGGTGATGCCCATTGTAGCTAAAGGCATAAGGCATGGGGCGAAGGTGTAAAATTAGAAAAACAAAAAACTTAAAAATAGAAAAAATGTTCCTATAGTAAAATAGAGGCCTATGCATGATTTTACCATTAACTTTTGGCCTATTCCACCCAAATCCAACTTTGTGCCGATTTCGCCTTCAACAAATTGGGGATTAACCAATTTCACACCCAAGTTAAATTTAAGTCACAAATTGAAAGAGGGTGACGACTTGAAGGTCCAAAGAGATATTTTACTGCAAAGTCAGACGCCACTCAGATTTCCACTTGTCAAACTGGACGACTTGTTGTCTGCCTGCAGTGCTGATGTGGCTCATTTGCTGACGTGGATTTTTCAACAAACAAAAATTAAAAAATTTAAAAAAGAAACTAAAACACGGTTTCTTCTCTTTCCTCTCCTTTGTTCAAATGGCGGCATCACCATAGCTCATCCATCGCCACCTGAAGCAAACCGGAGACAACCATTAATACCACCACCACCACCTCTTCTAATCTGTCCAACTCCATCTTCCCTTCAAAAAATGAACTCCATGCTCAATGATACTGAAACCCAGAACTCAAAAAATAAACCCCACCTTTAGCTTAAGTCCCTAGTTTAGTGCAGATCCTCAAAAAAGTAAAGAAACCCCATGGTCAATGAAAACCGCAAATTGTTTTTCTATCTTCAAATCATTTTCCATATTGCAAAACCCCAAAATCGCAACACACCAAGTGCCCAAATCCTCAAAATTCCAAATTTGAATTTTATAGGTTTTAAGTGTACCAAAAAATCAATGTGGCCAGTCTGATGTATAGTGGAGGCAACGGTGGAACTTCTTTCCATGACAAGCGTTATTCTAAATCAAATTTCATACCTGTTAGTGCAAACAAAAGCTTGATATCCTCCTCTTCGATGCTAGAAATAGAAGCATATGGTGGTTGTGATTTGTGAATCACTCTGATGTTAATTGGCGGTTGTGTTGTTTGTGGTAGTAGGGGTAACAACCAGCGAGAAAGTGCCCTCAGTTCGATGGTCTGAGCAGTGTGACGGCGGTGACGGTTTGTTTCCATTGAGATCTCAGGTGCAGAAACCTCAAACGAAGATTAATTAGCTTTTGACATGATGGATGGTGACAAGGTTGTTTTCTAAGGGTCCGCTGGAGTTGAAGTCTTTGGTTCTTTCCTCAAGTCTCTAGTTCAATTCTGGCCACCATTCTTAACCTTTCAAAGCTTCAACTCATCAATTTTCCATTTATAGAAATCTGGAAAATGTAGAGTCATCAAAACACAAAATTGACATAGTCACTAAGAAAGCCAAAAACCCAAAGTTGCAGAGGAAAAAGTAGTCTCAATACGCATAAGAATGTAAGAGAGGATATGCCTCTGATCTATGGTGGCGGCAGCCATGAACGAGAGGGAAGAGAAGAAATATCAAGGTGGTGGTGCGGCGTTGAACGAAGGAGAATGAAGAGAAGAAACCGTGTTTTAGTTTTTTTTTTTTTAATTTTTTTATTTTTCTCTGGGGGACACGTCAACAAATGAGCCACATCAGCATTGTGTGGCAGACATCAATTCGTCCAGCTTGACAAGGGGAAACCTGAGTGGCGTCTGACTTAGCAGTAAAATATCTCTTTGGTCCTTCAAGTCATCCCCCTCTTTCAACTTGTGACTTAAATTTAAATTAGGAGTGAAATTGGTTAATCTCCAATTTGTTGAGGGTAAAAGCGGTACAAAGTTGGATTTGGGGTAAAACTGGGAATAGGCGAAAAGTTGAGGGCAAAATCATGGTATAGGCCTAAAATAGAATACATGGTACTTAACTACAACATTTGATAATTTAGATTTTTAAATATAATAGAAACAAAATGCATAAAAAAGGCTTAACACGTGAATTGCGGTTCATACTATAATTCATATTATATTAATTGACAAATATTAACTTAATGATACAGAATAAATTTTGAAAGAGAGTTATTCAGAATTATTAAAACTCAGAATTTGATTTAAGATTTAAATTTATGAGTTATTATAAGCTAGAGATTTTGCAGTACAAAAAAAAAAAAAAAATTGGTTAGGGATCTTAAAATTCTTATTTTGATGTTAATTTTCAATAAGATTTCACACTGGTTGTATTAAGAAATTAAACAATTAAAGCTAATAGTTTATTCCTGAATATAAAAGGGGGAAAAGTCAATTAGAAACAAAATATATTGCATTAAGAAAATTTTATATCATATGTAATATATATAGATGCAGCCGCATTAACAAACATAACCCAGACAACATGTATACCTATATGTCAGCTGTTCCTATTCAAAGGGCTCACCCCAAACATAAAAAGTGACCTAAATATTGCAGATTTTACTAGAAATCCTGAAAAGAATTTGACATCATAACCCTTCACATTATTGAAAATAAGAATTTGACATCTATAACCCTTCACATTATTGAAAATCTAGTGTTTAGAGAAGAGTTTAGAAGTCGAAAAAGGAAAAAACAATGAAAGAGATACAAAAGATTTAACTACCTGGAGGTTGAATCTGGACCTGCTATGGAATATTTCTAGAATTATTCTTCTTCGAATCTTCTACTTCTATTGATTATTTATCATCTTCTTTGGTAATGTTTATCTGTTTGCTACTGTTTTATATTACTGGTTGAGTTCCAGAGCTGTAATGGCAATAGGATTTTAGTTTTCTCCAGTAGATGCTGTTTTGACACTTTTAGGTTGTTACATTTCAATATCATAAAATCGGATTTGGCTGTACAATCCACATTTTTTTTTCCCTAGAAAATTAAGTTTCTATATAAGATGTTGGCATGTCCCTCTCTGACCTTGTTTCCAACTTTATCATAACTAGTGGACTATTTCATTTTAATCAACCTTGAAATTTCAGGTTTAATGTACATTTTTTAGTCCTCACAAGAACATGTGACAGGGGCAATCTAATAAATACTCCCTTTCCCCAAAAGACCTTGGAAATAAGCAATTCTAAACAAAAAGAACAAAAATGAAAGAAGGATGATTTCATCATTTTTATTGGGCTTATCATGGACATGGAACATTTTCGTACTTTGTTCACTTTAAATTAATTACTATAATATGTTATATGATGAATAACTTGGACTTCTTCTGGTTGAACCTAAAGTTCTGATGATTTTGGTGGCTGATACCTTATATTTATACTCCGTTGACTTTTTCAATATATTTCTTCTTTCTCCTCTTTAAATTACATTTGGGTCTCTTTTTACTTACAGTCTCTGCCCAACTCTTATGAAAATGTTGTTTTTGAAATTTTGGATGTGAATAGTATTACTCATCTTAATCCAACTAAGCCTTAAACTCAATGTCCATTTTTAAAGTGACTGTTGCTAACATTCAGCTATTGCTTTCAGGTCGGTGATCCTCTTGAGAAAGCTGCACTTAAAGGTATAGACTGGAGCTATAAATCTGATGAAAAGGCCATACCAAAAAAGTAAGTTGTCATGCTTCTTGATACTCCCTGTATTTCATAATAGTAGGCCTACAGTTATCTCCAGACATATTAAAAAACTATATTTTTTATGGTTAAAATTGTGCACTTTTTCTATGAATACTTTTATTTAATGATACTAATTAAGGTGATACTCCCTGTATCCCATAATAGTGTCCTACAGTTATCTCCACACATTAAAAAGTATACTTTTTTTAGCTAAACCTTGAAATATTAAAATTCTAGACCAATAGTGATAGTAGTAGTAGTTTTTCAATATCACATTTAATATTGTTTTCTTGATAACAATGCAAATTAAATAGGGTAATAAATTGTAGTTTTAATAGGAAATTGTCTCTATTTTAGGATGGAGAAAGAAAAAGGAAAATAAGCTTTTTTATGATGGAATAGAGGTAGTATGTAACTAGAGTAAATTGCTACTCTGCATTGATCCATAAGTTGTAAAACTTTTTAAGCTCAAATCTTATTGAATCATATTTTTGAATTCTGTGATATAAGGATTTTGAAATTGGTCATCTTTTTCCTTTTTCTTCTTTTCAGTTTTAATAATTTTCCGCAGAAATAAAATGCTAAGCTAAACTGCAGGCTCATTTGTTTCCAATTGTCACACATTTTTCTCTACTTCTTGAATTGATTCTGTTTTTTGTATGTACATATTTGTGAATTTTTAAAGGGTAAATACTATGTTCTTACATAATTAACAGATGTATTCCTATATTTTTAGCTATTGATTTTCGGGTGTCTATTTAGGGATTCTGTTAGATACTGGTGTCCTATTCATTTTTTCTTAACACTGCATTTAAATTTAATAAAAAAAGACTGTTTTATCCTCAATTAGAATATATATATATATAATTTCTTTTCTTTCTTTTTTTTTTTTTACAATTATTGTATGGTTTAAATATTTTTTTTTTTTAAACAAAATGAACTATTGAATGGTAAAATAGCCATTTAAAAAAATAAATTGAAATTTTTATTTTTTGGACAGAATAAAAGGACTTTAGCGTGCAACAAAACCTTAAGTTTGAACTCTAAAAATTAGCATAAGATGGGGACTAAAGTAATTTCTCCATATTCTAATAAGTAGCTAGTTATTTATTTCCTTATTTGAGTTTAGTCTCCATTTTCCATTTTCACCTTCTCACTTTGTTCTCTACATCACTTAATTAGTTTGTTGCAGCTATTGATGACATTTTTCATCTTTGACAGGGGAGGTGGTAATGCCGTGCAGATTGTTCAGAGATATCACTTTGCTTCCCATTTAAAACGAATGGCTGTTATTGTGCGTATACAAGAGGAATTTTTCGCTTTTGTGAAGGTATTTTTTTTTTTTTGCATAAAATCAATTGTTTTATTTGATTTTCATAATTCTGGTATGGATAGGTATAATTTGAATCAAGTCATAAAATCGATTGTTTTATTTCAACCAATGAATATCGCAGAACTATCATGAGATTCCAGTAATTAGCAAGGGTCATTTACTCTTCATTATTTATTGAAGCAATAGCCTAATCTCTGCTTTATTAAATTCAATTTGTTGCTTGTTCTAATACAGTATTCATTTGAGTTCAATTTACTCCAAGATTTTGATGTTTGAGGTACCAAACATAAGAATGCTGTAGCAAATTAATTCTAGCATAATATGATTTGCAAATGTAATGATTATCCTAATAGAATGTACCAGAGTATGTTTGGGCATATTATCTCATCTTGGACGCTCTTGCTGCTTGATGGAGTCAATGTACCAGAGTATCTGAGTATTATCTTTTGTCATTTTTAGGGGGCTCCAGAAACTATTCAGGATAGAATCACTGATCTACCACAATCTTATATTGATACTTACAAGAAATATACACGTCAAGGGTCTCGGGTTTTAGCTCTTGCCTTCAAGTCTCTTCCTGACATGACAGTAAGTTCTCCAAATATCATTATCCATAATACTGTTAGAAATGAGCATTCTTGTGTCAAATCAGATTCATTTACATAATATTTTTCTCGAATAATGTGCTTGAACTCATGACCTGCAAAAGTCTCTTTGTGGAAGCATTGTTACATATTGCTCATGCTGGTGTAACACGAGGAATTAGGTTCCTTTTACTATATGTGCTGTTCATGATGCAGACATGTTGATTCTTACTCCTAATGTGTGCTTAGACACATTAACTTAATGGTCCTCCCTCACTGTGCTGGTCATTATATTGAAGTTTTGCTCAGCTTGTACTTGAGTCCTGATAGAATTGAAGTGCATTCTTGAAGAGATGACTGTATTTATTGTAATAGTGTGTAATTTACTATTTTATAATACTCTCTGTCGCTTGCATTATTCTTATTAACATATTTAATAATGAGTTTTGATTCATCTTTCTGGTCAGTCTAAAATATAATTACCCCACACTTCAGGAAAAAGACAATATGATGTTGCATAGCTATTTTCACAACTCATAATTGTGCTCAAAGTTTCTCTTGAAAATCAGTTCTCCAAAGTTTTGCATATTTTAAAATATGGTTTATACTTTCTTGATTGAATCTTGATGACATATATGCTCATTTTGCTATATATATTTTTTGATTTGGATGAAGGTTAGTGAGGCTAGAAGCTTGGATAGAGATGTAGTAGAGAGCGAGCTTACTTTTGCTGGTTTTGCGGTAAGCAACTGATACACGTCATTAATTTGATCCCTCTTGTATTTCTTCCCTCTACTTCTTTATCTGATTAATTTAAAGCTTCTGGTAAATTGAATTGATGTGTCTGTCTTTCATAATATATGTCTCGTAACTCTGTGGCCCTAAATATTCATAATTTGAATCTCAGGTATTTAATTGTCCAATAAGAGCAGATTCTGCCACCATATTATCTGAATTAAAGAATTCGTCACATGATTTGGTAAGCAACAACATTTTCTTTTTTTTTTTTACTTGCTTTTCGTTGTTTAATTGAAGCTTGAAATTTGCTTAGTGGTTGTACCTGGATATACGTGGATGTAAAATTAATGGATCGAAACTTGATATGCTAGCCTCAAGAGAGTGATGTTTTAAGTTGCAGTTCCCTTGATTTAGCATGTAAATGAATGTCAAGGAAAATTTGTCTGTGAAGATATCGATTATTATGGTTGTTCATGAGGTGCATATTTCCACTGACCTCTTGGAGCAGTTTAGATACATGCCTCTCCATGTGCCTAAGGCCCAGGAGTGGTGGTGTCTTTTACTCTTTTCATTTACCCTTATGTAGCCAGCTAGGTTTTGTTTTAATTTTATGGTCTGCTTGTGCACTCCAGTCACCATATATTCTCATTTGAAAAAGAAAATAAATAAAAGAAACAAATACTCCCTCTTGGAGAGTGATCCTACCAGCCTGGAGTAATTCAGCCATCCAGATGTCTCCCTCTCAGTTTCTCTTCCTATATTTTCTTACCATTGTCTCATTTTTTTCATTCTCTTTCGCATGATTCCAATCTATTCTCTCTCAGTTTGAATAAATATTGGCGGATATATTGCTTATTTTTTGCCTAATTTATGTGTTTCTCCATGATTTTCTGTTTTTCTTTTCCTTATTTTTTGTGTTGTGTTATTTTATTTTTGTTTTATGTGTTAACCTAGATATGAGCACCTAGGCTTCAGCACCATTTGTAATATTATACTCCCTCACTTTTCATGCAAATTAGAAAAAAGTTCAATTCTGTTCAATTGTCAATCAAAGGCCCACTATAGCAGTAGAAATTGTGAGCTTAAAAAATGTGCACAATTTTTGTAATATGTTGGCATTTATTTAAATTTTTGCTTGCATAATTAAAGTCACATGCAGTTATCACTGGCCTACTTCCTTGATTTCAGTGAAAATTCAACTTTCTTTATTACTTTCCTCTCATTTCTCTTCCCAATGCTTTCCCAGTTTGGAAGTTTTTCTTACTTTTTCTATATAATAATAATATGCCCTACTTGGAAAGTTTTTCTATATAAACAATACGGAGGGAGTATGACTGTTTAATCAATGACTTTTACCCCAGTTTTCATTAGTTTTTAATCTTTCACGGTAATTTACCAACCTCACCTAGAAACAGTTCTAGGAACTGTGAGGAATTATACTTTTCTGTTTCAACCATTTCTCACATGTTCTGTATCATTTTCATCCCACAGACATGCAATTGGTCCATTTTCTTACCTCCTAAGCAAGAGGAAATATCATGTGTGTTTTCCTCGATAAATATCCTACTCACACACGCAAACATGCTTGTCTACTTGACATCATTTACAATTTATTTGAAAATTCCTATATGAAGAAGTATTTTGTGTTTAGGTGATGATCACTGGGGATCAGGCGCTGACAGCATGCCATGTTGCTAGCCAAGTGCATATCGTATCGAAACCAGTATTAATTCTTACCCATGCAAAGCATACGGAAGGATATGAGTGGATATCACCAGATGAGGCAGAGATAATCCGTTACTGGTAAAGTTTCATCTTTAATCGTTCCTTGAGAATGAATGACTTTCGGAAATTTTGTGGATTTCAGTCATTCCAAAGGGACACTTGTGTTTTTTATATATTTTCAAGTTTCATCAGTCTATAATCAACAACAGCTGGTAATCCTTAATAGTAAAGTTATTGGGATTGGCTGGGATAACCTGTTTCAATCTAGCTAGGTCTATATACTAATATGAGGAAGTCTTTTGGGGCAACTTTGTCAATGTGGTTCTAGGTCTATCTCTTTCCTTTTAAAATCCTCTACCATCATACTTCCAGAGTAAAGCACAATCTCAAGTTTCCTTCCCCAGCTTGTGCTACCTGTACATCTCTTGGATGTTATTTTAATCTTGTGTCCATCTTAACATCCTTATTCCTGCAACATTTATCATGTGGATATAGAACATTGAAGGCCAACATTAACTCTCACATAATGTTCTTTGATTATTAGTAAAATTATCATTTCAGATGTTTGTTTCCTCATTCTTTTGTAGAGTTACACGTAATTACACATTGCAAGCAATGTTGACTTGTAGCCTTCCCATGTGGTAGTTTATTCAGTCAAAAAGTTATTGTTATTTGTAAGTTGCTATGCATTGACTGTTTAGTTCTGAGACCCAGTTTCAAACCTTTGCGAAATTCAGAGTTAGTAATATATTATCAGTGTTTTGTTGACTTGTTAACTGTAACCTCTGTTACTTGGACTCGCCATATTTGCCGTGTACCCGTGTCAATACAACACGACACTTGATATGACACAGAATACATGTCCGATTCTTTGGATTATATGTGGACACTGCGTGTTATTAATTCCCGCTGAAACGATGAATACGGTTGAGAAAAAATAGAGATTAATTAGGCACAAATATCTATTATCTAAGAGTTATTTAACTTTAAAACTCTTGTATTATTATCCCAATACAGCTGTTAATATTAATTTACATAAATATTTTAATAGCTCAAAAGGAAGATCCTTAAAGCCAAACAATGTTGTTTCTTCTACAACTCTTAATACTGAATTTGAGTGGTTATGATTAATGCATTGCATAATATTATTATTATAGTCTAAATAATAAGCATGTTCAAGTAAATACCTATATCTAAATTTAGATCCATATCCCCCGTATTCGCTAGTTGTAAAATTTATGTGTCCAACACCTAGATATACCCATGCTTGACACTTTTACTTTATAGACAGCAAATATTTTCATCTGCATGCTTTTTAAGATGTGATTTTGACTTTTGGACGAATACCATTAATTTCAGCGACAAAGAGGTTGGAACTTTATCTGAGACTCATGACCTCTGCATTGGAGGTGACTCCTTCGAGATGTTGCAGCAAAATTCTACTGTTCTTCGAGTGATACCTCATGTGAAGGTTTGAAGTGATATTAGTTATTTTCCTTTGGTCATGTGTGATGAAGCCCTCTAAGTGATTGATGGCATTTTGTGTCCTCTTTTATTATATCAGGTGTTTGCTAGAGTTGCTCCTGACCAAAAGGAACTAATCATGACCACTTTCAAGATGGTGGGAAGGATGACTTTGATGTGTGGTGATGGAACCAATGATGTTGGAGCGTTGAAGCAGGTACATTAACATACATGATACATTAACAAACTCAATCACCCCCTCCCCCATCCCCCGCGGGGGAATATGTTTTAGTATTGAGCTTATTATTGTCTGTCAACTGCCTCTTATATGCCTAGCTTAGAAGCCTGATATTTCTTAGTTATTGATTGATCTTTCCATGAGCTTTTTAATGTACATATACTGTCTTCTCAGTTATGTTGATACCTTTTCAATATAGTGCATGTAAAGAAAACTGAATAATAGTATGAGCATAGACTGATTAATTAGTATTTCCTATGTTTCAAAATTGTAGCCCTTGTTTCTGTTTTTGGTGTTCCAAAGTTTAATATACCCTCTATATTTAGTTGATGTTATTCTTCACATTCGCAATTTGTGGCTAAATAAATGATAGCATGTGTTATTGTTGTTAAAATTACTATCCATTATTTAGGAATATATATGGAAACACGTGCACACGAGTATGTATATTGATATTAATTTTTATGGCAAATATTGGACTGGATGTTAGAGTGAATCAGGCCCTGCTTATAATTCTATATTTTCCTGCATTTAGCTTTTGTATTATGTCATAGTAGCAAAACCAAAAATATTTTTCAGTTGGGTCATCTAATCAATAATTACAACTATGATTTAAAAGGTTTTCTTTGAAATGAGATCCAGTCCTCGTTGACAAATAAAAATTACTTGCATTTTACCATTAGCAACCAATCAATTTAAAAACATTTCTATTCTAAAAAATTTAACACATAAATAATGCTAATAATACTATTATCATAATATTGATATTTTTACAATTTCTAATGGTAAACATTTTTTTTTTAAAATTATAACTAATTAAAAGCCATAAGGTAGTTTGAATTTTCAGTAAGTTTGAAATTTGATGTACACTATTTAGAGGAATGAAATGAATACGTATAAATTATATTGAATTGTTATGTGCCTTATATTTAAATTTATTGGCCAAGGTTTTAATAACCATAATGGCTTTTCAATAGGATCAAATGGGTAAAAAGCTTGAATGTTTTCCATATTATAGGTATATGTATTTTTATTTTTTTATCAATCCAAGCTAATAGTTTTGATATTTTCTTTTCCAGTTTGAGGTGGGTCAATTGGTCCCACTACAACACTACAGTTGCTATAGAACACCCTTGTGTATGCAAAATGCAAGTAGGATAGGTTTCTGTAAATGATTTTTGGAGTTAAAATAAATATACATGTTATTCTGTTGGAATTCCCTGAATCAAAAGCAGCAAGAGTATAAATAAGCATGTATCACAATTTTCAGGCACATGTAGGAGTTGCCCTACTGAATGCGGTGCCTCCTGCACAAAGTGGAAATTCTTCTGCAGAAACATCCAAAGATGGAGATGTAAAGTCTGTCAAATCAAAAAAATCAAAGCCCACATCAGAAACTGGAGAAAGCTCTTCAAGGGGTAAAGTGGTTCTGAAATCAGAGTCCAATAGTCAGTCAGTTGGTAACCGCCATTCAATGGCTGCAGAAATGCAAAGACAGAAGCTGAAAAAACTAATGGATGAGATGAATGAGGAGGGTGATGGTCGATCAGCTCCCATCGTTAAGCTGGGAGATGCTTCAATGGCTTCTCCTTTTACAGCAAAACATGCATCAGTTGCCCCTACCACTGACATTATTCGTCAGGGGCGCAGCACCCTCGTGACTACTCTCCAGATGTTCAAGATACTCGGCCTTAACTGCCTTGGTACAGCATATGTGTTGAGTGTCATGTATTTGGATGGTGTCAAGCTTGGTGATATCCAGGCCACTATTAGTGGGGTCTTCACTGCTGCTTTTTTCTTATTCATCTCGCATGCTCGGCCTCTTCCCACCCTTTCAGCTGAACGGCCTCACCCCAATATCTTTTGCTCCTATGTCTTCCTTTCCCTTATGGGACAGTTTACAATGCACTTATTTTTCTTGATCTCTTCTGTGAAAGAGGCTGAGAAATATATGCCTGATGAGTGCATTGAGCCAGACTCTGATTTTCATCCGAATCTGGTGAATACAGTTTCATATATGGTTAGCATGATGATCCAGGTGGCCACCTTTGCTGTAAATTATATGGGTCATCCTTTCAACCAGAGCATCACAGAAAATAAACCCTTTTTGTATGCCTTGGCGGCAGCTGTGGTTTTCTTCACTGTTATCACCTCTGATCTGTTCAGGAATTTGAACGACTGGTTAAAATTGGTGCCGATGCCAGCAGAATTGAGGAATAAGCTTTTGATTGGGGCCTTTCTCATGTTTGTAATCTGCTACATGTGGGAGAGATTGTTGAGATGGGCTTTCCCAGGTAAGATTCCAGCTTGGAGAAAACGACAGCAGGTAGCTGAAGTTAATTTAGAGAAGAAAAATGTATGAATGTTGATTAGAGCCAATGAATAGTCAGGAGCTACTGCAGTACTTATCACTCATTAAAAAGTTAAAGAAATTTTTTGACAGATTTAGTTGATCATACACAGGAGAGGTACTTTCATTTTTTTCTTACCATTGCTTTATGCTACAATCTCATATTATTGATTCGAGCAGTTGAAACTCGGAAAGAAATTATTGTCTCTATTTTTACCATTTTGAAAGTTTTCATTGCTTAACTTGATAATGCTTTTAAGAACAACTCTTCTCTTACTGTTGAATTTAGATAGTTATCTCAGAAATGATTAAAAAGTTTGGGGGTGAGGTTATGCTGTGCTCCTCCTCAACTACTGTTATGCAATTTCTTGCTTCGGCAACAGGAATTGATCTCAAATCATAGGTATTCTCTTCATTATTATTTTTTATCTGATAAAAACATGTCAAATAAATCTAATAGATTAATAAGTAATCAACTTCTCCAAAACTCTATACCTTTATCAGTGAAATATAAGCCTTGTACTTGCTACAGAGTCCACTACGAGGAGGAAAGTGGATTCATAGCAAGGTAGAACAATGCTTGTTTTGCAATCGAACCTATATTCATCTGCAGCATTTTGCATCAGTTGCTGGAAAATTGGATTTTTCAGTAAGAAAGTGGAACAGTGTGTCTTTAATTCGTTACCCACAGGCATACACTACAAAATGACCCTTTGGAGCTCTTCTTCTTCCTTCCTTGCCATCTTCTTTCTTTCCCATTTTGTGTTTGATCAAATATGGGTTTCTCTGACATATATGTACGATATGAAACATTGTCTTCTCAATTGAGCCTTGAAATTTAAAATGTTGACAACTTGCATTTTACTTTTGCTTATATTGGACAAACACAGATACTCTTTAGAGTTGGACTGAAAAGTTATTAACCTGGAAATAACTAACTAATTATAAGTAATGTTAATGTTAAGAGTAAATCAATGAACTGGATAATGGAGTAGGTTAGTGACAAATATAATGATATAAAAATTATAAATAACGAACTGGGGATAGACTGGATTAATTACTTAAAGGTTAATGATCAACTAAACGAGATAAGCCAAATATAATGAAGATATTTAATCAAATCTAAATTAATGAAATAGCAAAATATGGTAATTAAGACATCAAATTATCAAATAATCGAACAACCTAAAGGTTAAGGTAAAAGGAAAATTTAATATTAAGATATAAACAATAACTAGGTCTAATATATTCGGAATTTAGAAAAGAGGTAGAAGTCAGAAAATAATAATAACTTAAGAACCCAACTATAAATTAATAAGTGGTAAATCTAAGATAATGGGAAATTATAATTTATACATATAAATAAAGTCTCTCACATAAAGTAGGACTCCCTGAGTTGGACCCCTGAATATTAAAAACGAGTTATTAAATCATATGATGAATTGATTAATTATATTTTGTGATGATATGTGTATACTCATTTTAAGGTGTGTGATACATGGAGAAGAAATACAAAGGTAATAGTGTAATAGCATATTTACGTTTATGTCTGTACCTAAATTCTCTTGCAATTGAGTTATAGTATCTACCTGCAGAGAGTTGGTAGCAGTTTTAAAAAGAGGAGGATCAGAGTAGCGCAGCAGTAGATTAGAGGATTATAATAGTCAACTAGTTTATATTAATCAACTAGTTTGACATGTATATTAGAATGCATTTCAGTAAAGTTACAATTGTATATATATTGTAATTAAATCAGTAGTCATTGTATAAGGTCAAATATTTATTAATGTAATCAAAGAATGGTATTGTGTAATAAAGATGAGAAATTTTATTATTACATTTATGTATGGGAGTGTTTGAAATTGTCTTGACATTGAGATAATATTTTCCAAAAATTGAAAAATCATTCTTTTGGGACTAAAAAATATAGGAGAAACTCTAGCAAAATTTTCATAGAATTTGAATATTCTAATGTGGCATTCCAACTCCACTTATCTATAGGTTGAGAAGGGGTGTTACACTACCTTCCTCATATTTTCCTCCACTTAAAGGGCATCCTTCCATCCATTCACACTCTCACTCCGAAGTGTGAATGCTCAATTCCTTGACTATTTTGAGTTTCATAGGTAATATAAAATTCACCAATGAAACCACTAATATATTTTGCAAAGAATTCTCAATCATCATATCGATATAAACATTGGGAACTTGAACCCATACTGTCACGATCCAATCAGGGCCATGACCGATGTACAACTGATCCTAAGAACAACAACCATACAAGCTGATAAACCTGCTAAATAAACCAACAAACAGACTATTAACACAATACCTAAAATCAAGTATTTGGTAATTAAATTTTCAAATGCAAACCAACTCAGAAATCTAAATTTTTCTACACTCAACCATTAACTAATCAAGCAAAATCTAAATCCTCATTACAAAGAAAGGGTTCGGACCCATTCCGCACATAAAACAAAATCCGAAAATCTCTAAAAAATGAAACATCAGAACTAACCAAATGTACAATCAAACTTAACTCAAAACAGTCCGTGGAAAAGAAAATGAAATCTGCTAGCGAAACGACATGACCTGTAAATCAATTTATAGGGGTGTGAGCTTTATATATAAATGCTTAGTAAGTTCATAGGCAGGGAACATAACTAATTCAACTGATAATAAATATAATAGTAAAATCCTAAACAAAATCAAACATAGTAGTACATTGGGACCTCCAATCTTTCTGAATACTTTTCCTCCCTTATCACAAATCACAAATATACAAATTCACAGTTATTCAGATTGATATCTCTTTATCTCAAACAACAGATATTCAAATATAATATTCGATAAAAATAATAGAAACAAATAGATTTAATCCTTCATCCCATATGATACACCACCTCACACCATAAATAATCTCAAATTCACATAATCAATAATACATAGCAAACACACAAAAAATTCTCTGTCAACTAATCACATGTGAGCTTGGATACGAAAGAATAATCTAGTGAAATAAAAAGAATAATATGTGTAAAAAGGGCTTATAATATAGTACAAATATATGTTAGCATATAGCACATCACAAATAATTACATACACTCATGAAACTAACCTGATTTGACGGTCAATCAAGCAATCCATCAACTCAAGTATGAGGAGCTATCGGACCGCCGCCTAATCAATAATTAGGAATAAATAACACCACTAAAACAATGCAGGTTTGAATGCTCGTGAATGTACATGCAATTAACTAATTTCATAACCAATAACCAAATTCTTCAAATGCATAACAATAATCAACTTCAAACTAGGTAACTTAAAAATAAACTACTACCATTTAATTTAAAATACTAAAACTAACACAAAAATCATATTTAAATTAAAACTGAATTCAGTACAAAAATCTCATTCTTAAAATTAAATCGAACCGATTTTATCAAATAAAAGTCCATTTAAAAATTCAGAAATTCTAATATTTTACAAAAACTTAATTCCAAATGTTTTTAATGTCAGTACAATTTTTTTTTTTTAAGAATTTTTGGATACAAATTAATTTTAGAAACAACTGCTACAACAAATATATTTAAAATATGAAACAGCTGTTGAAATTTTTTTCAACAAAAGTACACTTTCCGATATACAACATATTAGCAACATTAAATTATAACAGTAAAGAGTGCTCATGAAAATTTAAGTAATCAAATAAATAATCTAATGTAACTAAACCCTAAATTTTAAAACCCTAATTGAAACCTTAACATGCATAAGAATACCCAAAACCCCAAATCACCCAAATTTCAAATAAACAATGAAATTAATATGTTAGTTAAAAGTCTTTAGTAGACTTCTTCTACAAATTCTCACCTTTAATCCAATCAATCATAACCATATTAGTGTTGAGCTCATTCAAAAAAGATTCCATGTTAGAAAGAAAACAATGGAAATGTTTGGTTTCAAAATAAGGATTAAAAGTATAATATTATAAAAAATAAGGACTAAACTATTGAATATTTAAATATTGATGAAATTTTTTACTTTTTAGTGTATTTGTTTTAAAATATTTAATAATTTAACCCCTGAAATGAGTAAATTATCAAATTCAGATACTAAATTGTCAAACAAGAAAAAAATACAGGGACGAAAAGATATAATATTAAAAATACATGGACTAATTTATCTAATTCACCAAAATAGAAGGACTAAATTATAACTAACCCTAAAAACTAATGTGAGTAAACAAATACCACTAATTATAAAATCTCATCCTAAACTTTCAAAAAGTTTGGGTTTTTACCCTAATTTAAACTTTATGTAAATTATACCCTAAACATTGCACTGTAATTCAATTTTAACCCAAAATTGGGCAGATTATCTAAAATTGAAAACATTTTGTAACTATAAGGCCTTCTTATTAGACAAATAAATATTGGCGGCGAAACAAGAATAGTGGCGATTAACAGACACGCTTCACTTTCTTCTTTCACCTCTCGCCTCTCCCGTACTCTGCTCGACGGCTGTCCTTTCTCCCTAAAATATCAATTGCCACGCGAAGACCTTGATTCTTTAGTATCAGTTACAACAGATGAAGATCTTGAAAATATGACTGAAGAATATGATTGTATTTCTTCTAATTGTTCATTAGTTTCAGCTCCTCATTCGCGAATTCGGTTATTCCTTTTCTTTGTAAAGCCTGAAACTGCAGCTTCAATGGGTTCACTACTTGACGATGCTAAATCTGAAACATGGTTCCTTGATGCGCTTAATGGTTCTTGTTTGCTTCCCAGATACCTTTCTAACAGTGCGCCATTGATTGCTTAGTCAATCTTGACGATAATCCCGATAGTGCTCATGATTTGGAAGCCCAGGCAGAAAGAAATGAAATGAGTAACAATCATCATCATGTTAATGAAGTTCCGTAAGTGCAACATGAATTGCCTGATTCACCCATGGTAGAAAATGGTTCTTCATCATTTTTTTCTTCTCCTTCAAAGTGTAATCTTCCGCCGATTCGGCTTCGGTTGGATGATTCTCCTCATAATAAACCTGCAATTGAAGACCAACTTGCAAAATTGACTTTTGCCCAAGTTCTACAGAAGCAGGATGAAGGTCCTGTTGCTGCTGCTCCTCCATTGCCTCCACTTCCCACAGCTATTACGATATCTATTAATCTCGCTGGTTGTTTTGCTGAGCATTTGAATAGGGTTTATCAGATGATGAACGATCGAATCAGGGTAGTGTTCCTGTTACTTGTCGAAAACTGCCATTGCCATTATTGCATTTGCAGCCACCTGCACAACACAAGGCCCTTGCTTCCTCCTATTATAATCTACATTCACCAGATTCAGTTGCCAGGTATGTTCATTATAATTTAAATATCCAAAACACTCTGTCTCTCTGTTCTGTTCTGTTTTGTTTCCTTCTTTGAAAATAAACATTTTGAGAATCATATATGATTTTAGCTGTGATACAAGCATAACATCTGGGATTTCATTGGCAAAGGCTCTTTATCAGCAACAGTACTGTTTATGTTGGTCTGTTTGTTCAAGAGTCAGTTTGTGTTGCATGAGGTTGGAGGTTGGTGGTGTGGGAGGTGGTGGCGTGGGAAGATGCTGTTCTTGTGGGGAAGATGAACAAAAAGTCCATCTTAATCCCTAAATTTTATAAAAAAATTTCTTTAGCTGTTCATATTTAATTTGCATAATAAGAAGTACTTATAGTTACAAATCTTTTTCAATTTTAGACAAACTGCCCAATTTTTGGTGAAAATTGAATTACAACGCAATATTTTAGGGTATAGTTTACATAAATTCAAATTAGGGTGAAAACCCAAAACTTTTTGAAAGTTTAGGGTGAATTTATATAATTAGCCAACAAATACCCAATAGACTTCAACTTTAATTGATTGATACTAGTTTTGATTTGAAACTCTTGATTAAATTCGGTTTGGGTAAATTTAAAAATCGAACCAAACAATTCCAATCCACAAGGTAATTTTCAAACCGTCCAAAAGAAAAAAAAAAAAAAAAAAACCGTAGCTCAAAATCCACGAAACCATGGTTTCCCGCCCAAATCCCCATTTTCTCTCCCTCCTCTACATTACTTCTCTCTCCTGCTCCTCCTCTGGTACATTCGTACATATACATAGGGTTTGGCTTTCATTTTCCTTCTGTAATTTCTCATTACAACTTCAAAATAATGCCAGATTTAGGCAATATCGCCCTCTCTCTTACTCGCTGCTCTCCTCTTAAACCTCTCTCTCCTTCTCCTACTGATACTCAACTTGATTCAGCGCCTTCTCTTTGTTCCGGCTCCCCCAAAACCCTAGTCAAAGACTGTAATTGGGACCAGAAGCTTCGATTTCCCGTCAATGATACTTGCAATGGCAACTCAATTAGGGTTTTGAAGCGTAGTCGTGTAGGAGGTGGCGTAAAGAAAGGAGGTAATGGTAAATGCTTGGACGATTACGTTAGGGCTTGGGTTCAGGAGAAGATGGATTCAGGCGTATCTCAGTCTCGTTGCTTCCTTCCTTTCCTTTCTGGCTCTAAGAAAATCGTAATTGATTCTTTGACTTTGTTTTCTTCTTTAATTATTTTTTAAAAGTTCGTTTTCTTTCCCTGTTAAAGTAGAAAATTTAGGGTTGGAAAAGTTGAATTTTCTTTCCCTGCTAATCTAATTGTTGTAGTTAACTGGGTTTTGAACTTGTGGTATCTATTTTCTTGTTTTTAATCATTTATTTTATGCTTTGTTCTTTTTCACTTTTGTGTTGTGATAGATGGAGTTACCTTTTTTTTTCCTGACATCTATTGAGTTTGAAGATTTTTCGTTCAAACAGTTCAATTATGTCCCAATGCAAAGTTTTCAAGCATAGGTAAATTATTCTATAAGCTTGACAATTAGGTCCAGATATGGTTGTGAAAGATTAGCAATGGATGTATCTATTGCAGAGCTTAGAATTTGGGTGTGAGATAGACTGAGAAGCATGAGAGTGTTTTAAGTTGAAGTTAGGGAAAGGGGATTTTAGAATCTAGATTGATGAAGCATTAGAGCTTAAGCTGAGGTAGTTGAACTGAATGGGTACCCCGTATTCAGAGTATATTGGCACTCCTAGCTTTGCACATTCGGTATTCTTTTATAAAAATCTGAAATTAATGTAAAGTTATATATATATATATATATATATATATATATATATATATATATATTTAAATTAGTTCATATTTAAACTTTGGCTATTGCTTGATGTTATCTTTGCTAGAAAGGCAAAATATAAGACAATCCATTAGCCGAGGCCAGATGGTAAGATCAATTTGCTGAATCAAACATAATATATCTTTGAAATATGTTTTTGTTCCTTTACTTTTATGATGGAGTTGTGGTGAAAGTAAGACTTTTTATTGTGAAGGTCAAATTTATAATTTTGTTTGCTTTTTCACTTCTCATCAGGAATTAGAATGTTGATGCCATTTTGTTTTCATGTCAGGTTGAATGTCTTCTTTGCCATAGCTTTATCTTCCCTGGGGAAAATGTATCATGCTCTGTTCGTAATTGTGGAGGAGTTTATCACTTGAAATGTGTGATGGAAAGGCTCCATGTCTCAAATCCTATAAAATTTAAGTGCCCACAGCATGTAAGATTTAATATATCATGGTTTTAATTCTTTTAATGTTTAAGATGTACCTTTTTCCTGCCATATCAGTTTCCTTCCATGAACAACTACTTTATTTATTCAACCATTACTACCAAAAAGGAAAAATGCCAATAAAGTATAGTTATGTGAGAACAGTTATATGTTTATTTTTTATTTTTTACTCCTGCTTAGAAGTGCTTTGTTCATTTTGATACAAGCCTTCTACATCATATTGGATCTCAGCTTTTCTCCTGGTCTAATTTGCATTTTAGACTGTCCTTAACATAATTTTGATTTGGAATTCTACATATGTCATCTGTGACTTTTCTCCCTCCAGTTGAATGCTTTAAATTGTTTTTGATAATTGTGAATCACATTCCTTTTTGTTTTTAAAAAGATGATCTGCACAGTGGTACTCCTATTGCATTTGTCTGACATGTAGCTGTTTATAGGCATGCTTCATTTGCAAACAGAAGTTTCATTGGCGGTGTGTACGATGCTCAATGGCATCACATGATAAATGTGGCCCATGGCCAGACAAAGTTATTCATTTGTTAGATCAACAAGGAAGAGCAGTATGTTGGAGGCACCCAACTAACTGGCGTCTAGATCAGGAGGTCAATCTCTTCTTTCCTTCATCAGCTATGATTTTAATTTTTATTAATTTATCACACATATAGTCTTCCACTTACAATAGTATTTCTCATTTTTGAAAAAGAATATAAAAAGTAATGATGAAATTAATGTGTACATTATGACTCTACGAAATCTTCCTATTGGGTTGATGAATAGAGTTGGTTTTAAATTTCTTGTTTTTGTTGGTTGCGATTTTATTTTTCACGATTCAAATCTTCAAATTTATTGTGGAATGTTCAAGGTATTAATCTGTTTGGCAATAGGTAGAAAATTGCCTTGTTAATATTGTTGTAAGGCAATTTAAACATCTGTTTTGCTAGTTTCCAATTTTGAATTTTCCTTAAAAGCGGTCTGCAGTGGCCTTGAATTCCTTTTATCCTCTCACTCTAAGAAGTGAGAACAATGCCTCAAGTATTTTAACTCTGCTACACGTGGGAAAACTTCTTCTAAAAGTTGCTAAAATGTCCTGCAGATTTTTCCACTTCCGTTCAACTTCTTTGAAAAAATGTTTCTGGTCATGGTGAGGCCCACTTGTTGAAGAGTCAAAACAACATATTATACAAATACTGATTTGCCAAAGTTTTATTATTAATCAGCAGGAAACATTATTCATCCATTTTGTGATGGATTTTCCTGAGCTGATTTGTTATGTAAATTGTTAGTTAGAGCTTAAGCTGGCTATGAATTGATTTCTTTTTGAACTGGTCATAGTAGTTTATTATACGTATTTTTGAGTACGTTCCATAAAATTCTATCTTTGGTTGGGTTTTATTTCCTTGTTCTTATTTTTTATTGATTAGGCTGGCTGACAGGGCTGATGTATTTGTTGAATGAGCAGAATATGGTTCCAGCAAGTAATATAGAGGTCAGATTTTTTCCACTATTTGATTGTGATTGTTTTACTTTTACATATACATCAACTTGACAAATAGATGCATGACCATTGTGTGTCTCAAATGGAACAAAAAAAAAAAACTTGCCTAATTGGGGATGTATCCATTTCTCATATACCATCCTGTAATTGTATCTTATTTTATAATACTTCATTACTATTTGTTTAAAACCACTTGTAACCTTATTTGTATCAGTTTGTGTTATTAGATTTCTTGGTTATACACCTAGCATAAGTAATTCATTGTTTGCCTCTAAATTAAAATGGACATTTCTGGGTCAAGGATTGTGCAAATGAGCAAGATCAGTTGTGTTCAGTAAAGAATATGTTTGATGAAGGAAAAAATAGCATGTCAATTTACTTGTAGAACTTCCTTGAATAGACACAGTGGTTTTATACCTCTTGAAGTTTTTATAATGGTGTTACTTTTTTTTTTTTTTTTTTTTTAATCCAAAGAAATAGAGGTAAATGGAAGAGGATCACAGTTTGATGTTATTTATGTAACTTCAGACTGGTTTGTGTGGATTTGATTTTTTTTGGTTAGTGTATAGAAAAAGCTTCATAACACATCATATTCAACTCAATTGCACATCTACTAAACCTTATCCCATTGTACTTGAAGTCTAGTGATTTATTTTCTTTAATCTCTAGTATGTTCTATTTAAGGTCAAATTTTCTTTTAGTTCTCACAGTTCATTTTATCTCTTGTTCTTTTTGCTTAGATGACTTGAATCTAATCATCCTTTTATATTAGAGCATTCATGGCTAGCTCATGTCGGGATATAGACGAATCATCTACACCTTCACCTTAACTAATTATAATGGAAGACAAAATGTCTTCTTTCTAATATTATTACATCACACGATCGCTTCAACTTGCTTTTAATCTGACTTTGAGATTTAACATCTAAATAGTAGTACAAGTTAGTTCATTTATAGATGTGACATTCTTGCTGAGTAATATATTTACAAGACTAGTAAATAAAACCGATTTCACTTTACCCTTTGCCTCCAAAATTTAACCTTCCTTTATCTGTATGTAGGAGGTATTTTGCCGCTTGCCTCTGCCCTACATTGATGAGGAGTTCAAGATTGATTCAACGTGGAAAGGCCTGATGGAGAATAAACTAGAGCCACCACCATATGTGCATATCAGACGCAGTATCCTTTTTGGATTTGTTTGTACATTTGTGCATACGTTTATGTGACAGTTTTGATCTTATCTGACATGATGACAATATTACGTAACTGTACTTGATTTGTCATTTTTTCAGTACTTTATTTCATTTTCCATGATATTCTTGTTATTATAATTATATATTTGTATTGAGTGGAACTTACATTAATTGAAACTAGATGTTTATCTAGTCAAGAAGAAGCGTGATGATGCTGATGATGACGTGGGATGCACAAATTGCAAAACTACTTGTTGTGAAGATTGTGTGTGCAGGTATAACTTGAATGATCCAAGTTTTTCTCGGCAAATGATGTTTTAACTGTTTACTAACTGTCAAGATTGCATTCTCCCTTGTTTTCAGTGTTGTCATTTTCTTCAGATTTGTTATTTTCAAGCTCATTGAGTTGCATTCAAAGAATATGTTATTTTAATAGTACTTGCACTTACGGATGGGATTCGGGTTTTGTTTACATAAAAGTCAATGTGTTTCAACTTTCAATGCCCAAGAATTTGATATCTAACAAATATTTTGGACTCAAATAAGTTAAAGTAATGGAAACTTGCACCAGTTATATATAGGTGCTAATATATGCTGTGGCTGCGTTGCATTTTTCTTTTCTGGATGCATTCTTGTTGAACTGTTGACTTTCGTCATCAGAGAATCTGTAGAGGTGTAATTTTATTCAGAAAGTTTTTGCATCTTCTCTTTATCTAGTGCTTTTTTTTTTTTTTTGCAAATGGTCTAGTATGTTGGTTGTCATTCTCAAATTATATAATAAATTCTCGTGCTCACTTGAATTCTTATGTTGAATCTCTGTTCAGCGCCTTTGGTCTTTGATTTTTTCTGAAATAGTATCATTTCCAAACTTTTTAATGCATGTTTCAGTTGGTTATCTTCTGCTACTTTTGTAGACAGTAGCATTCTATGGTCAAATTATATTTTGCAGCAATTGTATCTTTAACTGTGACTATTAATGCTTTTCAGCATTTTGGCATATTAAATATTGGGTTTGTAACATGAATATATCATTTGCTAGGGTCCAATGCATAAGCTGCTCAAGGGCTTGCCATTGCTCTGAAAGTTGCACAAACAGGCCATTTCGTAAAGACAAAAAGCTTAAAATTGTGAAGGTGACAACTTAGTCCATTAAAAAACTTGAGTGCTCCTAGTTTAATTTTATTATGCTAATAGATGACTTGGTGTTCAATAAATTTGTTAGTTTGACAATTCCCTGAAATTAGTGGGATGGATCTTTACCATTAACATGACTTAATAGTTTTACTTTTTCAGACTGAATTTTGTGGTTGGGGAGTGGAGGCAGCTGAACCCATAAACAGAGGCGAATTTATAATCGAGTATATTGGGGAAGGTAGTTTATTTGTTGGTTCTTAGATTTTCATTTATATATCATGCATTTTGATTATCTTTTTTTGCCAAGTTGGTAAGTATTACTAAATGTCTCTGATATCATGTGCTATTTTGACTAGAATCAATCTGATGTGCTTGTTACAATTACATTAAGTGCTGTGGGACTTTCATTGCTACCATGAAACCTGTTGTAGTCAAATTAATCTATTAATGATGGATCCATATTTGTTTTATACTTGTCAAATTGTATTTGGGATGTCAAACGATTGATATCCTGGATCCAACAGATGTAGCTTCATTTAGTAATGTTCTAATGATTTTCTGCTGCATGATACAGTTTAAAACTGTAGTTTTGTCAAAATTAAGGACTGGTGATGTTTATTCCTTGGAAAAAGAGTAGTTCTCTTTAATGCCACTCATCCATCATCATCATTATTGTTTCTTGTCCTCTCTTTGGATTGACATCTCCAACTTGTGCTGTTAGAAGTAAATATCATTACAATTATTGTCTTCTTGCAACAGTGATTGATGATGCGCTGTGCGAACAAAGGCTTTGGGACATGAAATACAAAGGTGTACAGAACTTTTACATGTGCGAAATTCGGAAAGACTTCACCATCGATGCAACATTTAAGGGGAACTCTTCTCGCTTTCTAAATCACAGTTGTGATCCGAACTGCTTCTTGGAAAAGTGGTTAGAACATTTAAATTTTTGATTTATTTCCATTATCCACAGGTACTGCATGTATAGTCCATTTGCATAAAGGGTCAAAATGTTTTCCTGAAAATAACAAAAAACGTTTTAGATGTTACAAAAAGCAATTATAATCCTCATTTCTTCCATTGTATCAATAAAAGGAATTTGCTGTTTGAACTTTTATTAATTTCTTTCTGGGTTTTTTAGGCAGGTTGAAGGAGAGACGCGAGTTGGTGTGTTTGCTGCTCGTGCAATAAAAGTTGGGGAACCACTGACATATGATTACAGGTATGTCACATATGATATATAGGAAAATCCCATATATCATTTTCCAATTATATATTTCTTAGAATGCCAGAGACGTCAACTTACAGCACTAAATTTCCCCATTGGACCTCTTTCCAATCCAACACACTATTGTATCATAGGAATCAGTTACTAATTCAAGTAGTAGTGGAAAAAGGTAAGATAAATCACATTGAACTTTATAAGCAAAATGTTGTATATTGCTTCAAAACATCCTCTTTAAGCGAATTCTGTCTCCTCCTTGACATTGCTAGACATTGTTATCTACTTATCTTCATGCTTTTGAATGCTGTTACCTATAGTTCATGCCACCACAATGCATTACGTTCATACACACCACAATGCATTACGTTCATACACCTTAAATTTGGCTTCACATCATCAGTTTGTTTACTTCATTTTTATTTTCTTACAGCACTAGTGATTGTATGCATCAATCATACAGATCATATGAATCAACTGGTCTGGATGTCTCATAAGGTTCTATACGTGGCTATAAAAGGTGTCTTGTTTAGCGTAACTTAGCCTCTGTATGCTTGGCTTTCTTGTAGATTTGTGCAATTTGGACCAGAAGTGCTGTGCCATTGCGGTGCGACAAACTGTCATGGTTATCTTGGGACAAAGAGAAAGATCCCTAAGTTAAACATTTGCTGGGGTGCGAAGCGCCGGAGATCATCAACTTCTTGCTTAACTATTGTGCATGTATAATTTGTGTCAGCAATTCACACGACAGAGGTTTGACTTGTAAATTTTTCTGATAATGGATTACAGATGAAGTGAGAGAAAAGAAAAGAAAATAAAATCTCACTGCCATTGCTATACCATCAAGCTTAACCATTGAAAAATGCAAGTTTTTAATAGGCATTTAGTGTAAAATTGTAAGAGTGCATGTAATTCATTCCTCTATTACCAAGTTGTAATTCATATACTTTTTGAGGGTAATACAACATTTTAATTTATATTCTTGTCCAAGTATAAAACCGAAACAAGTATTTCTGAATGCAGACTTTCATGACTAATTTGGTTTAGACAAAAAAAAAAATACAATTTGTAATAATAAAAAAATACTGATTTCCAAAATATTAATTGTTACTAAAATAATATTTGAAACTTATCCCAGATAAGTGAAATATGCTTACTTGTTATAATCAATTTTCTAGCACTTTAATTGTCCCTGGGAAAGGCATTCTGTAGGATTTTTTATTAGTAGAATTGAAAAGTTAAATTTCCTTTATTCACCGTCGAATGAACCCTCTCTTAGTTATTTATGAACATTTTACCCCTTTTTCTCATAAGCTCAACGATATAAGAGAAAAACGGTAATAGGAAAAATTACTCTACGGTCTCTGCGATTTGAGCTAATCTACTCTCGTATCCCTAAATTTTTCAAAATATACTATTAGGACCTTTCCATTTTGAGAAATATACTATGGACTCCTTCCGTTAGTTTTCCATCTATTCTGCCGTTAACTGCAGCTAAATATTCCATATTGCCCCTGTTCTATAATAATAATAATAATAATAATAAAACTCAAAGTCACTTGCTCTCTCACCTTCACTGCGTCACCAACACCGTTGGAGCTCAGACAGGCGATCTGAGACCACTACCTGAATCGCCTCGTCAAGATGAGTCTTTTGGTATTAGATTTGTTGCTGATCAGAACATGAAGGAAGAGTTTGAACCGGGCCCTTGAAATTTTTCAATGCCGTTTCACCGTCTTCCGGTAACGGTCTGGAGAATTTAAAGGTATATTTAGATTCTCCATCTCAAGAGCTTGAGTTGATGTATAGTTTGTCTTTTGGTCACCATTTTCGTTATGGAGTTTTAAATTAACAAAATAATTTAAAATTTAAATAAAATAATATTTTTAAAATTATGATTTTTTTCATAATATTTTTTGAAGAATTTTTTTTTCATAATTAATTGAAAACAAAAAAATTAAATTAAATTTTATTCTTGTTAATTGAAAAATACGAAGTGAAAATCAATAATTTGTTGCCTTTCTTCTTGCCATTCATGGATTTATATCTGTACCATACTATTCACAATAATTATACATTTTGACAAACGAACACAACCAATTTTCAAAAACAAAAACAACACCATGGCCTTTTTTTTTTTTTTGCAGCCTTGCTCCGACCCCATCAGAACCTGTCAGTCACGACAACCATTCACAAACTAAACACCGCCACCATTCATGACCGCCGACATCAGATTTAGACACAGCTCAAACATGTCGGATTTCAAATCTAATCACTATGAGAATCTGAATTTCAACCTAACAACATATCTACAAACACTCTCAACAGCTTTCAGACTACTTCACTAGAAAAATACGAAATAAATTCAGTTTTCGCCGGAAAAACTCTATAACGAAAATGGTGACCAAAAGACACAAACTGTACATCAACTCGAAGCTCTTGAGATGAAAATATATACAATCCAAGAGCAATGCACTATTTGAATGTTCTTGAGATGAAAGTGGTTAGAACGTTTTTGTGCCAGAGACGTCAACTTATATTTTAGGATTTAGGGTTTATTACATTCATTTGTCATCTCAAGAATAGAAATGGAATCGCTTATTGACTGGCGATGAACTCAAGTCTGGCAAGCCAAACCCATCTCAAAAGCGGGCTGGCTATGCCACTACTCCGGCAGACGGCTCAAACTCACCGAAGGTAAATCCTTCAATGTCAACGGTCACTTCTCTTCTCCTTCTTTGTCTCTTCTCACTCTCTTATCCAATCAAACCCTAATTTTAGACACACAGTGCTCATCTCCTACTTTCAGCCTTGTGTATGTCACAGAGCGTGGTGGATCCTAGAACATATATTTTGATGTTGTGTATTTCAGTGGTTTGCGAACCACTAGATCGAGGTTTGCCCTTGAAATTCCAGTGCGCTTTCAGATGTCGCTTCTCATGGGCAAAGATGAAATTTCAATGAAGGATAAGCCCAGCATCACCAGAAATTAGACTCATTTACAAATAAGGTGTTGGAAATTTAAAAGTTGACATTAAGCTTTGTGTTCGCATATTAGGTATGTGAACTAGGTTAATTTCATTAAGCGATGTGTTCACATATCAGGTCTGCGAACTAGGTTAATTCGCATACCATGTTTGTGGGTTTAATTTTTTGAATTTTTTTAATGCAAGTTCTAAGCATCCGTAATTAAGTTAATGAGAGTATTCATTATCGGCGTTTAGGCGCACTAATCAGTGAACGCCACGTGGCCACTCAGATAAAGTTCGCATACCAGATATGTAAACTTACAGCAGAACCGTATAACTATTCTATTTTTCACATTTTCTTTCATTCACACCAAAATCACAATAAAAAATCGACTAAAATAGTAATATTTCGGAAGTTTGCGTCGGCGACGGAAATATTTTAGGATTTTATGCGTTTTCTAATTTAAATTTTAGTTTTTAATATTTGTTTAGTTTTTAGGATATTTGTAGTGATTATTTTTATATTCAAATAATATACATGGTTAGAATAACATTATAAGTTAATTGTATGATTAGAATAAAATTTTAGGTTAATCGTAAGGTTGAAAGACCTGTATGCTTTAATATTTGTGAGAATATTTCGATAAATAGGGTGTATGTTTAAAAATAAATTTAAATAATAATATAGATGTTTAGCGAAGCATAATTTCTTTCAGTAATAATATTATTTGCAATGTTATATAGAGTGTAGGATTTTGATTTTAATTTACGTTCTAGTATTTTAGAAATTAAATTGTAAGTAGAAAATATTTGATATTAGATTAGATTTTTAGCAATTAGAAATTCAACATGATATTAGAAGGATAAATTTATACGTATGGGCCGTAGCGATGGTGCGTGGAGAATCTTCATCATCTCAGCAGCAACATGTGCTGGAGCAGGGGCCCCAACAGGAATATAGATCGAGCCACGTGTTTCGGTCCACACTAGAGTAAATTTCAGTCGTACCATCGTTCTATTCTTCCCATATTTTCTGCGTACCAGATCGTAAAATTCATCGAAAGAATATTGAGCATTGATGCATACTGTTGCGTCCACAAAACTTCAGACCGACTACACCGTCCACAAGTGGAATCGCACCGCTCTAGTAGATATTTAATGGAAATGGAGCAGTATATGCCATTTTCCACGACAACTAGTGAACAATACAGACTATTTTAGGGTGCTGAAAATATTTTCTCTCTCAATTTTAGTTTTCCTATTCTGAATTTGTTCATTGTACTTATAGATAAATAAGTTCGCATACTAGGTATGAGAACCATTATTCTGCACATTTTCATGCGCTCTCTGCATTGCTGACACGTAGTATTTTCCTCTAAATTCGCATACCGATTATGCGAATTTAGAGTTCGCATACCATATATGTGAACTCCATGAATTTGTTCACCTTTCAAACTTTTGCATTTTTTCTGTCCACTTAAACGCTTTTAACACCTATTTTGGAAAGCACCCCAGAGATTATCTAATATATGTGTCACTCTTTTCTTTCAAAAAAAGAAGAGAAGATGGTTGTATTAGTGTCTACAAAGTGATTTGACCAAGCAAATCACCGTTTTCAATTGATTTAGACGGGCAATAACACATTTATAGCAATAGCTATCAGAAGGCCCAATTCGAACTATTGTCATATTGAGCTATTAGATCTTGTTGAAAATGAATTTATTGAGTTAAATCGGTTAGTATAACCACAAGCTCATCACTTAAATCCTTTTATATCGTCCGATTTAACTCAGCGTCGGGTATCACAGGTGTAGAGGTGCTTTGAATGATCAAAAGAGTAACCATTTTGTGTTAGAGAATTTGAATAGCAGAGTACCTAATTTATCACTCTTTAAAGTTGATGGGTTATTTCCTTCTTGGTCCCCGAAAGTTGATCATACGCATTTGTAGAATTTCTTGGTCTTTATGTTATGAATCAAGACGGTTCAAACCAGCGACAAGATTATCCCGCATCAGCATTTACAACCGTTTAGGACCCAGTTCGTCCTGGAATTGTATACACGAGTACTATCCCTACTTTTGCAAGTGAAAGCGTTAATCTTGATATAATCGCCATCGAAGTTGAAAAAGCTAATTTCAAGAAGCTTACAGTTAACGGCGAAAACAATGCATTTCCTGCAGTTTCACCCGATGGAAATCGTTAGTGTTTCGAACAGGTCATAGGAATTTGTACATAATGGACGCAAAGGAAGGGGAGAAAGGCAGTCTCCAGTAGTTAACGGATGGTCCATGGAGCGACACTATGTGTAGTTAGTCATCGAACGGTGAATGGATTGGGTTTGCATCGGACAAGGAGAATTCGAGTTTTGGAAGCTTCGAGTTGTATTTGATCCATCCGAATGGAACTGGATTAAGGAAGCTGATCAATCTGAATGCTTCACGAAGTTTTCGTTTTTACAAATAGACCCTTCTGATAAAGGGGTATTTTTAGCATTATGAAATTATATAAATGGTTTTTGATGGAAAAATTAAGAGAAGAAAAAAAAAAATAGAATAATTCAAAATTCAAAGACAAAACAGATTATTCTTAAACTTTAATGACAATAGAGTAAAATAACCTATCTATAATAAAGTATTCTTCAAGAAAGTCTTGCAAATATATTGCCATAACTTCCTGTCAGGTTCAGCAATTTCCAATCCAAATTTAGCATTCTGGGCAATACCGAAATCAATCGAGCTATTAAAGAGAAGACGATCAATGAGATTAAAGAGAATGTCTTTGGTGTATTCAGGATGGCCTTGAATTCCCAAAATATGGTCTCCAATTGCAAACATTTCAACTCCAGTTTTATCAGAATAAGCAATCACTTCTGCTCCAGAGGGAAC
>CANUEY010482626.1:0-40343 GCA_948099555.1 Croton setiger | reverse complement strand
CAAGAGCTGCACCAGCACAATAAGCCTAGGCTGTCTTGGTGTCTTAAAAGCTTCTTCAACAAATGTGAGTGAAGAATCTCACCTGCAAACAAGGGCATTCTCTAGCGACCCCCCTCTAATGAGTCCCATATTGCGCAGTTGCTCCACCTGCAACAGATTTCCAGAGTACATCCTAGCATTAAAATTTTGACAGTACGTCCAAATGAGCACTTCTATTGGCTGTCACAAAATGAGGCTAAAATAGACCAACTACAATAAATACCTTGCAGGTATAGACACCTATATGAAATAAGAAGCACCTACATAGTGAAAACACAAAGTTGTAAAACTTTTAAGGACATTTTGCCTCTAATTGTCTGTAACAACAGATGAAATGCAAAAAACTAATAGCAGTGGATACATTTTTATCTAACAGAGTATTAACTTACCCAAAGCATATAGTTATCAACTTAAGAACAGAACAAAATAACGGCCAGCTACTCCTGTAACATTTTGTGCCTATTACTTGAGGAAATTTATTCAGAGACTGAAGGGTGAAGCAAATTATATAATAGCATGATGTAAATGTATTTTCCTGAATCTGAACTGCAAACAGTTTCAGAGAATCTTCCGTGTATGGTTATTAAGATCTTACCCATAATTATTTACTAATAAGGTGCAAAAATAATTTCTGATATAGTGAAATAGATAAAAACAATGAACCATGGAAGTAACAAATTTGATAAGCAAGAATATAATGTCATTTTTAAGTCATGATACAAACCACAGTCTTTGATAAAACTTAATGTCACTCAAGCATCCAAGTACAACTTTTTTGTTGATTCTCTATCTAGAGATTTATATGAATTCTGGCTGGTACAGTTATTACCCTTTAGTGCACTTGAAAGGTTGATTTTAAAGGATACCAGACATCTTTACCGTAAAACTTAGGAAATTGCAAGAAGTGGAGAGTGCTTTTCCATGAAAATAAAATCAGCAGCACCCTTTCATCATATCATATGAATGTAAAATTTCTTGAACAATGACATCATGAGGCTATCATAGTTAACAGAAAGAAGAACTTATGTCCTAATAGAGAGAAGTTAGAACAAACCTCTTCGTATACACAGAAAGTTCTTGATGGAGCTATTTGCTTAACATATAAGGCATGATCAATCGGGGTGAAAGAAAACCACTGACAGCCAATGGTAGGAACCTGTGAGTGGGAAGAAAAACGTAAAGGGTTTACTTCAATTAACACTACAGTGTCTAAGTTATCCGTTTGAGTAACAAAATATTCATAATTTCCCAACCAACATAAAGGGGGAAAAATTGCCCACCTAGAGATGGCTACTAATGCAACATCATCTAGCAAGCTTATGCTCACGGGTCACTTAACAAATATCCGCTCAATAAATGTTATTAACAAATGGGTAATTGTTTTCAGTGAGTGTCACAGAAAAATATAGTATTTCTGAACCACAATTTACAGAGATTCGAGGTTAGTGATTAGAACCTGATGGAATTCGATACCATAAGTTAAACGAATTGTAGACGAAGGAAATGCAGCAATAAAAGAATCGTTCTTGGAAATATAGACTGGCTCGTTCAAGTATGGCGCCAGTGTTTCACAACTACTGCCAAAGTGATTTTCTGCCACCGCAAAACCAGCATTTTCTATAGCCTGAACCCATCCTTTTGCCGACCCGTCCAGTATAGGAACCTGTCTTATTAAACCCAATATCAATCTTCATATAACCAGATTATTAACTTCTCAAACAAGCATATAAACGACGTGATCAAACCTCGAAATCGCAATCTTCTTCTTCTTCTTCGGAACCAACATGATTCTTCGAAATATGGATCCTGCAGTTATCTATACCGGCACCCTCGAGAGCGGAGAGCAAATGTTCGACGGTTCGAATTTTGAACTCGTGAGAAGAAAGCGTAGTACAAAGAGGCGAATTCTTTTGGACAAAATCAATGGAAGCAGGAATTGAAAATTGGGAGTTGAAACCAAAGTAGCGGCCTTTTCCGGCTGCTTCTGGGCATAGCGTCACCTTTGCTTCCTTGCCTGAATGTAGGCCCTTCCCGCGAACCTCCACGCATTTCTTTAAAGTTTGTTGAAGCCTGCCGCACTATCATCATCAAGAAAACACTTAATTTTGTGGTTATACATATGTGAGATAGAGAGAGTAAGGAGGAGGGTGTACTGATTTCCAGGAGACGATGCCCGAAGACTTGGCGGCGTTCAGAGCATTGGCAATCGTCATTTGGTGAAACGCATACTTTCTTCAGCATCCAATTTTAATTTGGCGCGATCGGCTGTTTTTACCCCCTCCCTACTTTTATATAGGGCTTATTTTTCCACCCCAAACTTTTCGTCTTTTTCCGATTGCACCCAAAACTTATCTTTGTCGCAATAAGGCTTCAATTTACCTAAAACTAACCAATTACACCCTCGTCAAGATTTTAAGACCCTAATTTCGAAAATAAAAATAAAAATTAAGAGTTGGGCTACTAATGACTGAGCTGGTAGGTTGTTCGTAAAAGGTCCACGAACTAGCAATTTTAGGGTAAATTGAGTTAGTTATGAGAGCAAATTCATTTAAGGGTAATTGGAGAAATAAAAAAGAAAAATCATTGTGAAATGATTTAATGAAGGGATAAGGTCGGAGCAAGCAATCATATGCATATTCAAATTTAAAATTAGGTAATTGACAAACCGTGTGCATTATGTTTAGTGCAAAACAAATGTAATAGGTTATAATATTTAAAAAATTAACTCTTCCATTATAGTATAAATAATTTTATGTTTGATTTAAAATTTATGATTTTAAATTTTAAAACCACAATATTCAGTATGAAGACTGAATATAAAAGGTTGAAATGAATAATTTTAAAAAAGAGATAATTACCTCAATTTTAAAAATAGGTTTTGAGGTCACTTATTAAAGAGGAAAAATAATTATGGGTGTGTTTTGTTGTTAAATTGAGAGGAAAATACAAAGCTTCCCGTCAGCTTTCATTTATTATTTATGGACTAATTTGTAGTTTCTCTAGACGAAAATGCATTTTTTTTGTAAGTTTGGGCTAGGCGGATGTTTTTTTCACTCCACTTGAATGCATTTTCGTAGTAAGTTCTTGATTTAAACCACAATTTCTCCTCAACTTTCATTGTAGACCAACAAAATAAAGGGGTTTTTAGAATCTTCTCATCTCCATAAATCCAAATATAGTCTTATTTTTTATTGATTGTTCACCAGTTTGGTTAAAAAATACAAAAAATTTATTCAACCCCTCTAAGCTTTGGTGCTAAAAATGTCAATTGTTGCGACAAATGACTATGTGAAAATAAAATACTTGTTAAGTGTAGTTGCCTTGGTATCTTTAGATTTGACATAAGAACAAAATCACGTTGACAATTTTTTACACATTAAGAGCTCCATTCATTCATTTTTACCTTTATTCTGGCCGTTGATTGGCAACTATAAGATCATACAACTTGTCAAAGCAAGAGCTACTAATTAGTACCCTTAGTTTTCCAATATGGTACGGACAGCGTTGGCTACAACGAGCTTAGAGGTGGCGTTAGTGGGGATCTTATATTTCCTCTTTTATTAGTTTTTTTAATTTTAAGTACATGATTTTTTTTTTTAATCAAGGCAATGATAAATTTAGCATATGAACTTTTAAATTTTTGACAATTTGGTATCTAAGGATTTTTTTTGAACTTTAGTGTTCAACATATTTAGAAAATTACAATTTATTTAACTTTTGCTCATGTGGACTACTACGCGGACGAAGTAACTTTTGACACCTGTGAGCTATGTGACACCGAGTTGATATTTTTGCCACGTCATATTAAAAAAATAAAATATTCAAAGTTTTTTCTTGTCCATCTTAATAACCCTTGTTGCCCTCTACCCACAATAGCCTTCTGTTTCTACAATCATTGCATGTTATTATTCTCCATGGACAATCGAACCCTCTCCTTCCTAGCCAGCACTGGCATTCAACCACCCGTTCCCCTATTGTTCGCTTCTCTACCTCCTCTATTTCCCACATCTTATAGCTCTATAGTTTAGACAAAAGTCCAAAAGAAAGTGAAGATTAGCCATCCAAACGCCAATTATTTTTTCCATATGAGTTCTGTTTTTGAGTTCGCACTAAATAAACCACCAAAATTTTTCGATTACATAAGCAAACTCAATTAAGATGGATTTGCAAAATGATTCATTCATAAAAATCTAATCATAATGTTACAAAAATTTAAAAGAAAAATATATAGAAGAATAGAGAGGGAAAGGAATAGTAATATGAGAATAAATATTTTCATAATCTTATGTGGGCAATTTCGCCACCTCAGCACAACTTGTACGTTTTTCATTGGTTCACTTTACAATTTATGTCCAACACATCCAAATATATGTCACGTGTGCAAATCTACACTACATTGTACACATTTAAAAAGATTCATCATTATCCATTTTTATTTAATTCAAAAATCAAGAAGAATTTATATACTAAGAATATTTTGGGATAAATAATAAAAATGTTAAGTGGATGATTGACTTTGTTTAAGACTACCCAACATTCCCGACTAATTGAACAAAGGACTTGAAAGTATAACTAAGTTAAATGTGAGGGACTTGAAAATAACTAACCTAAAATTCAAATATCTCAAAGTATATCCCTTAAAAAAAGTACTAACAAAATTCAATTCACAACTATGTGGCTCAAAATATTAAATTCACCCTCTTAACTTTGAGCCTTTATCCATTTTCACCTTACTTCCAACTTTGAACCAAAATAGCCCTTAATATATTACTCATTATTCGATTTCACCCTAATTAATTTTTGGTAACTTAATTGATACACTTTAAAAGTCTATGGATCTATAATGAAATTCATTTAAAATACAAGTTCGATTTAATTAATTTCATAAATTTCAAGAATTATTTTATAATTAGTCCCAACAATTTATCTCCATCAATGGACAGACCCACAACTGTTTTCACCTCCGCCGTCGTCAGAAACCACCACTTTAATGTTGTCGAAAAACTAAACTTTGCCATAAGTCAAACCAAATTTCATCAACTGATTCAGATTTCGACAGAGTATTCTATATATGTCATTATATTTTTGATTCGTTGTGGTTTGACCAAAATCAACCAAAAAATTTTCAATTTCTTTAAGTTTTCAATTGCTGAAAAATGATGGCAATTGTGGTGATAATGAATATTATTAAACAATGTCTATTTTACATAAAAAGAAAAATTCAACTTAGCCTTAATTATGAAATTAGAGTGCATTTGCAAGATGAAAAGGTTAGGGTGAAATCATATATTTAGTACAACTTTTTACAAATTGTCTAAGCATCCCTTAATTGAATCGAGTTAAATAATGTCAAACTTGAGTTTAACTTGTTTAAGGGTCTTATGAGATTGTGCTCAATTTAAATAATACCAAACATTTTTATATTTAAAAAAATTTGAGTTTAACTTATGAACTTATTCAAAACTTTACATGAAAGCTCGTTTTATACTTATTCATAAATTTGTTAGGGATTTTTGCATGCATAAAGTAAAAAATTTATCTGACTTTCGTGATATATTCGCAAATACTATGAATGTGTCAATTTGCAAGCTAATTGGAAAAGAGACATGTGAGCATGCTAATTGGAAAAGAGACATGTGAGCATGGTTGTGAACACTACAAACAAGTAAGCTTATGAGCTAGCTTAATAAGAGTATGTAAACATTTTATGAACACTTAATTAAATATTGTTTGTGAGCTCATGAACATATTGAGTTTGACTCGTTTTTTAAATGAGATCGATTCGTAAGCTTAAACTCAACTAATGTAACTAACTGAATGAACTCAAACGGTTTTTTTTTTTTTTTTTAGCTGAGCTTCAAGAGCATATTAGCTTTTTTACTACCCTTGGACATGGCCACATGCCAGTTTGGCCTGCCCGTTTTGGCTTGGTGGTAGCCCAATCAATCGTTAAATCGGAACCATTCAAACCGTAACCAAAACCGTTAGGGGAATGGTTCGGTTAAGGTTTAAACTATTTTCGAATCGTGAACCACATTGAACCGAAACTATCGACGAATCATCTGAATTGTACATTTAAATTGCTGATTAACCTTTTTAAAAAAAATTAAAAATAAAATAAAAAAACAAGTTGAATTGACGATTAATCGCCAGTTGCCTGCCGGTTAATCGACCTATCATGGCCCACCAATTAACAGTGAATCGCAGGTTAACTGGCGGTTCGGTGGTTCGGCGGGTCGATTAAGGTTCAACTTTTCCCCTAATCGTGACCCGATAGACCGAGGCAGGTAGCCATGTCTAACTACCCTTCTCACCACTTGTGTTAATTGGGGAGGTGAAATGGGTTGGGTCATTCTTATTTTTAAATAAAGGGTTGGGGGTCATTCCATGACCGATTTGAACCGCATTGCAATCGAAGTGTGAAAATTCAATCCCGGCCGGCTTTCAAAAAATGGTGTAATTTGCCCGCCACCTACTTCACAAAAAACCCTATTGCTCTTTTTTACCTCTACTGGTCGTCAGCAACAGTCTACTCTTTCTTCGTCTATCCCACTCTCTCTACTCTCCCATTTCAAATCTTTCTCTGAAATTCAATCTTTTACTCTGCATTAAGCTTCAATTTTAAAATACTCTTCCTAAAACCTTAGGGTTTTTGAGTAAAATCTCAACCCAACACTTAATCTTAATTTTTTGTTTTCCTGGACATGTCGGAGGAGATTGTGCTCCGTGATGTCACGAACGCCGGTCTCGTCGTAAGTGACCACATTGGGCGGGAGGTTGCTTCTCAGCTTGACCTCGAAGAGGCCCTTGAAGCTTCTAGATATGCCAGCCACCCCTATTCTACTCACCCCAGAGAGGTATTTCACAATTCATTTTCTCTCCAAAGAAGGCAGTTGTTTTGTTTTCGCCTTGGAACTTTATTAACTCTTGCAATTTTATTTTAACTAGTTTCACAATATATTCTGCACATATATACGCAACCATATGTTAAATCTCAGAAATTTTGATGTCTATTTTTTGTGTGTCATTCTTTGTTGAAGGGAATCTCTTTTATTTTTCTGGGATTTTTAAGATTCTTTTGATCGTAAACAACTTATGGTTTGTGATTCAATTGCAGTGGCCACCTTTGATTGAGGTGGTCGATACGTGGGAGTTACCTCCTGTGCTCATTGAAAGATATAACGCAGCCGGCGGAGAAGGGACTGCTTTGTGTGGAATATTTCCTGAGATACGGAGGGCATGGGCATCAGTGGATAATTCTCTGTTTATGTGGAGATTTGATAAGTGGTAAGAACTAAGTTGTCAATTTGTAGTTGTAGTATCCCATGTTACTATGTAATAGTTCTATCAGTCATAAAATCAATGAAGTAGTTGATATTCCACTTTTCCCAAGAAACTAGTCAATGGCTATTCTGTTTGCACTGAGTGCTTCTTCTAATTCATGATATTCTATTTGTTTGTGGGTGCTTGGGGTGCTCTCCAAATTGGATCCTTTAGAGCATCCACATTGCTTTGTCCCAGGGGCAGTTTTTGTAGGACCTAATAACCCATTTTCTAAAAATGTATAATGCCACGATATTCGAAAATGTCCCTATATGAAGTTGTCTTTTCTCTCACAATAAACAGTCCCAAATATTTTTTTTGTGATTTCCACAATAATTAATTTAAATAAATTTTCATATTTTAATTAATTGGCGATGTTAATAATGACATGTCTATATTTGATTGGTAGACATTTGAATGGGGAGAGGGCCAAAAAAGTGGCCTTGCCCACGCCCTATCCTCCACTAAAAATCTCTGTAGTCATAGTACCAAGTCTTTTTTAATGATTTTCACATGGCATCTCTATCCACTGTGGATGCTCTTATGCTCGTTTTCTTTATGTATTTTTGTTAATCAAATTGGTAAATGGTTAGACCGAGCCAAATAGAGTAGCATTTAACCATTGGTTGCACCATAAATTTTTATTTATTAATACTGCTTAGCAGTGGAAAAAGAGATTTCTGCTTAATTTTTTAAATGTGAACTTTCTAAGGCAAATGTTGAGCTGTTGATACAAGTCATATGACCTGAGAAGGACTTAGATCCCCTCTTTATACATTTCTCGACATGACTTGGCTATTGTTCTTTATTTAGTTGTTATGACTTGTGAATGAAAAGCCTGTGTCAATTATGTTTATTTCATAGTGAAAAATCCAGGTTTCTTTCTATGAACCTATTGCGGATTCCCATTTTCATAACAGAAGAAAAACCTCATGCATGTCTCTGAAATATGAACTGCTTTTCCTTAGGCGTTGGTTTTCCTGACTGATTATGACATATAGATGTTCTTATGGAGGGAATATAAGTTGGCTAACTGCTGGTGCTCCTCTTGCTTTTGCGCTCTCTTTGTTGTTATCTTCCAGCACCCATTCAACTAGTTTCTGTTATCAATTTTGACTAATCCAAACTGTATGATCTTTCCCTCTTTGTGTAAATTACTCTTCCCTGTCAATTGTTTTTTCACTTTTTAGTTTATCATTATTGTCCTTCACATTGTCATATTGGAAATATTAATGTTATTTCATATCCATGGTTAGGGATGGACAATGCCCTGAGTACAGTGGAGAGGAGCAAGCCATTTGTGCCGTTGGCCTTGCCAAGTCTAAACCGGGTGTTTTTGTTGAAGCTATTCAATATCTTTTAGTTTTAGCCACACCCGTTGAGGTACTAACTGAAATATTTCTTTTATGTTTCTTCATAATTCTATGTTTATGTTTTTGTATTTTCCTTTAAAGTCTGAGACTCTTGACTTGCAATTGAGTAATTGACTTCTGTGATACCTTATCAAAATGTTAGTTGTTGGGGTTGTTTCATTGTTCATGATTGCTGCATTCATGACTTGTACATTGAATTGAGATATTAAAAAAGGAATAGAGCTGTTAATCAAACTTCAACTTAGTACTCACATTTATTATTTGGGATCTATTTCTTTAAAATTTCCTGCGCTCGACTTTCAAGTATTTGAATCGCCTAGACTTGATAGTAGATTCATGGAGAACCCTAACATCTAAAAAATAATTTAAATTGCTTCATTTATCTGATGGCGTAGGATTGTGGTCTACTTTGTGCTATCAATGTAATGCTAATAATCTGATGACTATCTAAGTATAATAAAGCTTTATTTGGATGATGGCTTGGTGATCTCCTGAAACTGAAAATTAGAAAGTCAATGGGGCTTGAATTCTATAATCGTTGATCAGTCATGTTTTTTGTCATGATATTGAATATTGTCCTTGATTCTCTTTTTCTAAGAGTTGCGTATGCTACTCTCTCTTAGCTGAAAGGAATTTCAACTCTGTACGTGTCCTTTCAAGGAATCATATTGTCATCCTCTACTGGAGCTTGATGACTATCCTGGCCATCTAAGGCAGGCAGTGGCTGGCTCAGCTTTGAGCTGGTGGTGGCTGCTGGTTGCCCAGTGACTCCTGGGGGTTTCTTAGTCAACATAGTATCATGTGCTTTTAAGTTCTTGCAAGTAGAGTTCGAGGTACTAATTTATTATAAGAAAAAAGAGGAAGAAAGCAAGGATTCCTCTGCTGTCTCTTTTTCTTTCTTCCAGCTAATCTTTCTATAGCTCATTTATTAACAGAATATGATTTTACCTGCCATCCATTTTTTGTTACCAGCTGATTCTTGTGGGGGTTTGCTGTTCTAGAGGAGGTGATGGTACTGATCCATATGCAGAGGTCTCCCTACAGTCTTTGCCTGAGTACACAATCCCATCTGATGGAGTTACTATGACTTGTATTACTTGTACTGATAAAGGTCGTATCTTCCTAGCTGGGCGGGATGGCCATATTTATGAGTTGCATTACACAACTGGCTCAGGATGGCATAAGAGATGCCGGAAGATTTGCCTCACTGCCGGATTGGGCAGTGTTTTCTCAAGGTAATTTTTTTTCGATATGGGATGTGTCAAAGTTGAAGATATTTTATTAACTGAGCTGCTACCTCAGTTTAATTATTTACTATTTTGAGTGTGATGTGTCAAAATTTCACTACAAAAATCGCATTTCATAAATCTATTGAGTGGTAACATTAAGTATTAGTTGCTACTTCCAGGTGGGTGGTACCAAATGTGTTTAAGTTTGGAGCTGTTGATTCCATTCTTGAAATGGTTTTCGATAATGAACGACAAATATTATATGCAAGAACTGAAGAGATGAAACTTCAAGTTTTCCTTCTAGGACCAAATGGAGACGGTCCACTGAAGAAAGTAGCAGAAGAAAGAAATTTATTCAGTCACAAGGATGTACATCACGGAGGCAGACAATCAACAGGACCCAGAACCCCAAATAGATCAGCAAAGCCGTCAATTGTTTGCATCTCACCTTTATCCACACTGGAATCCAAGTGGCTGCACCTCGTTGCTATTTTATCAGATGGCAGAAGACTGTACCTTTCTACTTCTCCATCTACTGGCAACAATGGAGCTGTTGGAGGTTTGGGTCAATTCAATGCTAATCATCAGAGACCGAACTGTTTAAAGGTTGTAACTACTAGGCCTTCTCCGCCCTTAGGGGTCAGCGGTGGGCTTACTTTTGGAGCCATATCTCTTTCCAACAGAACTCCGAACGAGGATCTAACACTTAAGGTTGAAACTGCGCATTATTCTGCTGGAACTCTTGTCCTTTCTGATTCCTCTCCGCCAACCATGTCTTCTCTTGTTATTGTGAATAGGGACTCAAGTTCACAATCTACTTCAGGTGGTTTAGGTACAAGTACAAGGAGTTCTCGAGCTTTACGCGAAATTGTGTCATCCCTACCTGTTGAAGGTCGAATGCTTTTTGTGGCAGATGTCCTCCCCTTACCAGATACAGCAGCCACTGTGCAGTCATTATATTCAGAAATTGAATTTTTTGGATTTGATAGCTCATCAGAGTCCTGTGAAAAGGCATCTGGAAAGCTTTGGGCTAGAGGTGACCTTTCCACACAGCATATACTTCCAAGGCGCAGAATTGTTGTTTTCAGTACTATGGGAATGATGGAAGTAGTTTTTAACAGGCCTGTAGACATTCTGAGAAGGCTGTTTGAGTCCAATTCACCTCGGTCAATCTTGGAAGACTTCTTTAATCGGTTTGGAGTTGGTGAGGCAGCTGCAATGTGTTTGATGCTAGCTGCGAGGATAGTTCATTCTGAAACTCTTATAAACAATGTTGTTGCTGAGAAGGCAGCAGAAACATATGAAGATCCAAGAATTGTTGGAATGCCACAACTTGATGGTATCAATGCATTATCAAACACTAGAACAGCAGCTGGGGGTTTTAGCATGGGTCAGGTTGTTCAGGAGGCTGAGCCTGTTTTTTCAGGCGCACATGAAGGGCTTAGCTTGTGTACATCAAGATTACTATTTCCTCTCTGGGAACTCCCTGTTTTTATTATCAAAGGAGGATTAGGTTCAGCAGATGTTATGTCCGAAAGTGGAGTAGTCACATGCAGACTCTCTTTTGGAGCTATGCAGATCCTTGAAAACAAGATTCGTTCATTAGAGAAGTTTTTGAGGTCCAGAAGGAACCAAAGAAGGGGACTCTATGGATGTGTAGCTGGTTTAGGAGACTTGACTGGTTCTATATTGTATGGAAATGGTTCAGAGTTAGGTACTGCTGACAGAAGCATGGTCCGGAACTTATTTGGTGCTTACCCACGGAATATTGAGTCTAGTGCTGGTGTGACGTCAAATAAAAGGCAGCGCTTACCCTATAGTCCTGCAGAATTGGCTGCCATGGAGGTGCCTTCTTGATGAACTCACTATAGCTGTATTTGTAATTTGTTTTCCCCTTCTTAGTGATATACTATGCTACAGGTCAGGGCGATGGAGTGCATCAGGCAGTTGCTTCTTAGATCTGGTGAAGCTTTGTTTTTGCTGCAGCTTCTCTCCCAGCACCATTTGGCACGCTTGGTTCAGGGCTTTGATGCAAGTTTACTGCAGGAAGTGGTTCAATTAACATTTTATCAACTTGTTTGTTCTGAGGAAGGTGATCACATTGCTACAATGCTAATATCTGCACTCATGGAGGTAAAATAAGTCCGTACTAAAATGTCCAGAAGTTACTCTCTCTGGAGAACTCATTTTGCATGGATCTCCCGTGCTAGCAGCTTTGGACTATTATTACATGAAACTGCTATCCTTGGCAGCAAATCATTTCCCTGATTAATGTGGTCATTGCTACAGTATTATACCGGTCCTGAAGGCAGAGGAACAGTCGATGATATCAGTGCAAGATTACGAGAAGGATGTCCAAGCTATTTCAAAGAGTCAGATTACAAGTTTTTCTTAGCTGTTGAATGTCTTGAAAGAGCTGCAGTAACTTCAGACCCAGTGGAGAAGGAGAATCTTGCGAGGGAGGCTTTCAATTTTGTAAGTAAAGTTCCAGAGTCTGCAGATTTGAGAACTGTCTGCAAAAGATTTGAGGACTTAAGGTGAGCATTGCTTAAAGCAAGGTCTAAAATTAGTGCTACTTACTGGTATCTTGAACATAAGATGAAACTTCTTTGCAGATTTTATGAAGCTGTGGTACGCTTGCCTCTTCAGAAGGCACAGACGCTTGACCCTGCTGGTGATGCTTTCAATGACCAAATTGATGCTGGAACTAGGGAACATGCAGTTGCTCAGCGTGAACAGTGTTATGAGATAATCACAAGTGCTTTACGTTCACTGAAGGGCGAATCTCATCAGGAGTTTGGGTCTCCAGTGAGACCTTCTGCCATGCGACCTGTGCTTGATCAGGCTTCTCGAAAGAAATATATTTGCCAGATTGTTCAGCTTGGTGTCCAATCACCTGATAGACTGTTTCATGAGTATTTGTACCGGACTATGATTGATTTGGGCCTTGAGAATGAACTCTTGGAGTTTGGTGGCCCTGATTTGGTGCCTTTTCTACAAAATGCTGGCCGTCAACCATCACAAGAGGTAAAAATAATGTCTAATTAATGTATACATTTAATGTTATGCAAGACTCTTCTGGGCCTTGATACATATTGGATATTTGGAAACTACTGTATGCATCTCTGCAAAAAATGTCATGTTATTTTTTTTTCTCTCACAGATCCGAGCTATTTCAGCAGTAACATCTGCAACTTCTTCCATTGGTCATTCTAGAGCTCCCATCACTTCTAATCAAGCAAAATACTTTGATCTTTTGGCACGGTACTATGTCTTGAAGCGGCAGCATATGCTTGCAGCTCACATCTTGCTAAGACTGGCAGAAAGACGCTCAGCTGATGGAAGGGATGTTCCTAGTCTTGAGCAGAGGTTAGCATACTCTCCACTAGTTGTCTGGTTCTGTATTTCTTATGCTAATCAGAATCATGTGTTTTTCTGATAACATTCATGTTATGCAATTTGCTCTGTGGGACTTTACGGCTCAATTAACCTGTGTTAATGAATTCAGTCAATAATTATACTAGGATATTCTTATAGATACTTGGACATAAAGGTTTTAAGGAAATATAAAATTAGTTAGAAGGGCATATAATTTACGGGCCAAGACTTGGTAGCACACTTCTTGCATACCTAAGCTTGACTTCGTTTCACTTCAACATGGGTGAAAGGATGAGACATGCTTAGATTGCATCTACTCTCCATTTTTTCAAATTCAAAAACATTTTTTTACCCATTTGACAGTTAGGATCTAATAATTGATTTCATGTTGTCAATTTCAGACGCCAATATCTTAGCAATGCTGTTGTACAGGCTAAGAATGCAAGTGATAGTGGTGGTCTAGGTGGTTCCACGAAGAGTACTGGTACCTTGGAAGGATTATTAGATTTGCTTGAAGGGAAGCTTGTAGTTCTTCGATTTCAAATAAAAATAAAAGAGGAACTGGAGGCTATAGCTTCAAGGTCAGAATCTTCTTCTAGCATGTCTGAACCCAGTCAAAATGGGTCAGTCCCTGATAACAATGCCAATGCAGAATATGCAAAAGTTGCACAAGATAAAGCCAAAGAGCTATCACTGGATTTGAAGAGCATAACTCAACTGTATAATGAATATGCAGTACCTTTTGAGCTCTGGGAGGTATGTTTCTTGCATTCTGTTCACATTAACCACACAATATAATCTAGTTGCTGAGAAAATTTTTTGATTGATATGATCTCTTGATGATCAAGTGTATTACACTGATTTAAGTTGCTTCAGATGTCCCTGCTCTCCAGAATGTTTTGCTCTGCTTTATTACTATCTCACTATCCATTAGACTTTAATCTGAAAATCCAATTTCATGAGTATAAACTGATGGGAACTAAACTATTGAATGATTTTTTTTTTGAATTTTGGATCTTAGCTAAGAAAGTTTGCTTTCTTGATCTGTTTATTGACCTTCACCATTCTCCATAAAATTTCTATCATTCTTCAAGCATATTGTTCAATACAGCTCAATCTTATTAATTAGGTTTGTGAACTAGATCCAATTTGAAGCTTAGGTCGTCAAATGAGCTCAATAGCTTACTTAGTAAGCTTTTTGAGCTAGGCTTGAGCCCTTGAGCAACTCACGAGCGGTTTGGCTCAATTACAGCTCTAATGTTTAACTTCATAAATTGGTGAGCTTCAAATATTGAAAACTATTGGAGTGGTCAAATATGAAGTGGTTGTATACAGTTGTAATAATGTTCTTATTAAATAACTGAGTGGTAATTCTAATTTCTTGGTGAATTATACACTTGTTTAAACTTGCCAACAAATTAGTTTCTTTGCTGGTTTCACCCTATTGAATAAATTCTCTTCTATGTCCAGAAAGAGTATCTTTTCCTCAGAAGATGATGCAGATCTCGTGTTTCCAAGAATAAAGCTTTATAGGCTAGGGGCAGACTAGATTCAAACTGAATCTTGCCTGATATAGAGCTTACAGGTTCAAATGACTCATCTGAAAAACAACAAGGATAATTGGTTGGTTAACAGGGTATTAGATTAGGATTCTTGTTTCTCCCCTCTGCAATGGACCCCAATGGGCAAGGATGAGTGGTTGGTTAATATGGTATCAGATTAGGAACCCTATGTCTTCCCTCTGCAATGGATCCCCAATAGGCAGGAGTGAGTGCAAATAGTCAGTTTAGTCACAATAAAAAAGTTCTTTTGGTTTTCTAAACTCACCTGAACTGAATGGATTAGCTTACATTACCAAACAAACCCATATTGTGTTAAATTTTGGCTTTTGTTTGGTCTCATTCGTTCAGACTATAGCTTTTTGATTTTTTGGCTTTATGTGATAAAAATTTGTACTGAATTGAAAATTTGTTGAGATCTCTATTAAAAACCAAAATGAAAACAATCACCTTTATAAACCTAATTGAACTGTTCGATTTGGTTTGGTTTTTTGAGTTGTCATTTTCTCAGACCCATCATTAAGGGGAATAAGACCTTCGTGGCATGGGGAGCATTGTTGTGTTTGAGATATTTTTCTTACCACCATTTGACAGATAAAATTTTTCAGTAATTTGTTCTTAACTGGTAGGTTTCTTGCTAAAGTACTAGTGACTAATATCTCTAGTATCATTCGACACTTTTTTATTCATGTAATTCTGGTGGGGGATCTATTTATGGAGAAACCAACACCCTTATAATTTCGTAGATGGTTTGCATCAATTATTTGCTAGTTTCTCTCTCTCCCACCATCTAATGGGAGAATTTAATAGTGACGATATTTTGTAGCTTTTTGCAGAATATCCTGTCTTAGGAAAGTTGCTTTTAGTAATTGATTAATTTCCTGTTGTAATTGCTTTATGTTAATGTATGTTTGTGATTATACAAAACTAAGACATTATAGTAGGTCTTCACTTTTTCTTTTAGCTGTCCGTTACCTTTCCCTTCCAAGAAGTTACTAGAGATATGTTCTTGATGTTTTTCTTTCTATATGTGGTGAGAATTACAAATACTCTTAGAGGACATTGAGGAGTAGTTAAATTATAGAAGGGGGAAGATGGCCCAGCCTTCTATCTTTACATTTAGTTAAGTGCTTCCATCACTAAAATTTCTCCTCGTGGAGATATCACCGTTGTTTCTTTTTTTTTTTGATAGCAACTGTAATATTCTTGAATTGACACTGAAAATCCTCATTCTTAAATAAGCTAACCATGCTATTTGTTAGTTACTTTTGATATTTAGAATGGGAGATTTACTTGTCCTTTTTGTTTTACTCCTTTAGATATGTTTGGAGATGCTGTATTTTGCAAATTATTCTGGTGATGCTGATAGCAGCATTGTAAGAGAAACTTGGGCCAGATTAATTGATCAAGCTCTTTCAAAGGGTGGCATTGCTGAGGCCTGTTCAGTATTGAAGAGAGTGGGTTCCCGTATATATCCTGGAGATGGAGCTGTTTTACCGTTGGATACTTTGTGTCTTCACCTTGAGAAAGCTGCGCTGGTATGAACTTTAGTCTCCATCATATTTGTGCACTTCTTCATCTGGATACTATTGACCGTATAATTTCCAGAACTATGGATAAGTCGCATTAATATTGTGCTTGCTCATTTATATAACGTATTACTTGCCATTTGTTGCAGGAGAGACTGGAATCAGGGGTTGAATCCGTTGGCGATGAAGACGTAGCAAGAGCTCTTCTTGCTGCTTGTAAGGGTGCAACTGAACCTGTACTGAATGCCTATGATCAGTTGTTATCAAGTGGAGCTATTCTACCCTCTCCCAACCTCAGGTTACGCCTTCTCCGGTCAGTTTTAGTGGTACTTAGAGAGTGGGCAATGTCTATATTTGCACAGAGGATGGGCACAAGTACAAGTGGAGCTTCTCTTATATTAGGTGGAACGTTCTCACAGGAGCAAACAACAATCATCAACGAAGGCATACGTGATAAGATTACGAGCGCTGCAAACAGGTGAATCTTGTTATTTTGATTCGTATCCCCCATTTTGTACTTCTCGTTGACGAGATGTTAAACTGTTAATGAATTTTGCATAACAGGTACATGACTGAGGTGAGGAGGTTGCCACTTCCTATGAGCAAGACGGATGCTGTTTACCGAGGATTTAGAGAACTGGATGAGTCCTTGATAAGTCGTTTTTCTTTTTGATCACTCTAATTCTTTCATGTTCCTAATATGTTGTATTGTATTGATAGGGAATATTTCTAGGAAATAATTAGAAGCTGTTAGTTTCACTTAGTTGGTGTAGCATTTGCTTTGGATTTTGACTGACTGAATGTAAAAATAACTTGTTTCATACAAAAATTTGATAGAATTAAGATGCTTGTAATACACTATTCTTTTCGCATGATTCAACTACTCGGAATGGTGTTTGTATGCACGAATCGACTATCTGTAATGATGTTATCAAATTTCCCTTTTTTTTTTCTCTTTTTCAGTGCCTTCTTTGATATTTTAGAGGTTGTCGTTTATTTATTATTAGAAAACCGTTAAGTGAAGTTCAAAAAAATAAAAATATTTGAGTTCAAAACTTCACAATGGCATAAAATTATATAGCAATTGGAAGAACCCTAATTCCCAAAATTAAGAGACAACCAACGGAGCTCCATGTCAAGTTCAATTACTGCCTAAAGCAAATCTTCATAAAATAATTAGAAAAATGACAGATTTCAATTTTCATTGATCACCTTGTAAAATTAAATACAGTAAACAAGTTTTGAAACCTCCAAATCCGGACATATAAACTTTGTACATTAATTTCTTCACAAAATCATAAATGGATCACAAACTTAGTTCTTGAGCTACCATTTTTGCCTCAACAACCAACATCAAAAACTGACACAAACGAGCACGTCTTTAGGATTGCTCATTATCTGAAAAGGAGGAATCTATCAATGAGCTCTTGAAAAACCTTGGTAGTTTCTTATTTGTTCTTCCCATCCTTCTGGCCTAGTAAGGAAGCTACTTCCCTGGTTTTGTCTGCTTCAGAGCCAGTTTGAGAATTAACAGAGGTCAAGATTGATTCGGGAAGGTTTGGGGAATTTGGGAAGAAGAAAATTGGTAGAGTTTTATCAAACGGCTAGGTATCAACGGTAAAACCGGAGTTGGCGAATCGTAGTGTGACAAGTGGCAGGGAAGAGAATATTGGGTTATGGGATTTTCAGCGAATCTTGGGGATTGCAGCATTGTCATGGCGGAGCTACGGGGGTTATTCATTGGCTTGGAGTGTGCACGGAAGCAGGGCTCGAAGAAAATTGCCGGTCAGTGATTCAGCTGGTATCTCAAGAAACAAATCATCCGTCCGCATTGTGGAAAGAATTAAAGAGCTGCTTAACAGAGATTGGGAAGTGCGTTCTCAGACATTTACCGTGAAGCAAACAGACTTGCTGATATGCTTGCTCATAAAGGGAATTCTTTGCCTGTAGGGATACAATACTTTAATCAGCCACCTTTCCATTAGTTATCCACGTATGTATAATCTTGAGTTATCCAAAAAATAAAATAAAAAACTTGCGTAAAAGTTAACGATTTTTTTTTTTTGGGATGAAATTAATGTTAAAACTAGGCAGACTTGTCTAAACTTCGAAATATGAAAAGATTCATACGCAAGAACTTCATGACCACAGCTACAAGCTATCAGCCAAGCTCAACTGAAATTATAATAAAAGTAAAGAACTAGTTAATGAATATCAGGCAAACCATAAAAAAGCAAAAAAGGAAAGTTCAAAATTCATAATATACCCTCTAAAGGATCATGTAGCATTTCATCTCCAGCCTTCGTGGCCTGGTGGATAAACCAAACAGAGAGGCCGCCGCTATCAATACAATGGCTGCTGCGCCTACAGTCGTAATCAGAACAAGTCCAATATGATGTGATTTTTTAGTTTTGGCGAGTTGAGCAATAGGAGGAAGAATAGCACCTCCAGCAGCTGCTTTCACAAGTTGCAAATGAACTTCCAGCAGTTCCTCCTGCGTGCTGATTGTAAACCGTATGATTAAAACAGAAAATAAAATCAACGACTATTAGTGAAACACTGATATTGTTGCCGTTTCATTAATAGAACTATTCTCGGACTTAAGACTATTAGTGAAACGCTGATACTGTTTCCGGTTCATTAATAGAACTATTCTCGGACTTAAGACACTTCCCACGTGTCCAACGTAATCGTCTAGAAAATCAAACAACGGCTACAACTTCTTCTTCATTCAATTCAACAGCTCTGCAATACGATCTCTACTCCCATTATAGAGAAAGGGTTAAGTTTTTGTTTAGGTTTTGAAATGAGTTATAGGTTTTGACAAACGAAATCCAATCTAGACAAGCAGATGCAGCGTTAGGGTTTTTAGTTGAACGACAGCATTTAGCAAAAGTCTAAGTTGATCTTGATCGTTGGAGTATGCGAGTTCCATTTTTATAGTGGTGTTACTGTCAGTCATGTATTCTTAGATGGAGCACTATATAACACAACACACATTATGATTGATGTGTTATAGGTAAAACATTGGGTGAATAGAAACCTTTTAATTTAAAATTTAAGATAAAAAATTAAAAGGTTTCATTAAAAAAATTGTTCTAAAAATAAAAATGGATGACTGACATTTGTTTGTTCTACTTAATATTTTTTATAAGGAGATTTTATCGGCTATATGGTTTTAATGCTAATAAGCATTGTTTGGTTAGGGTAAGTCAGAGGAGAAGTTGAAATGTTTGGTTAAGGGGAAAGTTGTAATTTTGAAAGAAGGATGAGAGAAAATAGCTAGATTATTAGTATATTTTAATACAGAAGCCATATGAAGAAACAAAAATGGAAAAGGAGCTGAAGCAGAATGGAAGAAGCTAAGAGGAAGAAGTAGACCTATAGCCGTTGGAAGAAGCATGCTAGGCAAGTGAGTTTACTTAGGCTGAGAGTTGTGCTATTTGAAGGGGTAAACGAATAGTAAGAAGAGGAACGAGGTGCATGAATCACCTAACCATTTTATTAGGAATATCTTACATATAATACCTTTTTATAATAACCATTATTTCTTTATTTATTTTTTTTTTTAAATATTTATTTCTTTATTTATCAAATATATAACAAGTTAAAATAGACACAATTTAGCAGTACTATATTATTTTTTTTAAAACAAAATTCAGGAAAAAGAAAGTAAATTGTCGGATTACACAACCTTTTTCATTCTATAATTACTCATGTAATAGTACTCATATCATTTCAAATAAATAAAAAATTATTCAACTCATATATTAATATTTATTGAAAAATATAATTATATTTTGGAAAAAAAAAATCAGTATTTTCAGTTAGCTTATGGTAATTATGATTGGTGATTGTAGTTTGGTAAAAAAATTGCGGTTACCAAAAAATTTTCAACAAATTATAAAATTAGGTACTCGGTAATTATTGAAAAAAAAAAAAAAATCGGTTTGATATTAATGGTTATTCAAACGCTATGAGCTAATTACAACTGCAACTTGTATTGGCAATGGCATTTGGTTGCTGGCATTTCATCTAAATTTGTGGAGATGCTCTATCCTGCAAATGGGGTCTTGTATTAGGATTACAAAATGGCTTAGGATTAAGGCTAATAGCCTCCAGGTCCTGATTTTGGTTAATCAAGCTGAACTTCAACTTTCAAGCTATGCCTCTTTGGTACCATAACCTGTTGTGAAAATCTACAAGATGAGCAATTAACTTAGGTTCGAATTTTCAAGAGGACCCGGTTTTTGGACACCAAAACAAGCCAGCTATTTGGATTCGGGTACTACATAGACATAGACAAAAGGGACAATTAGTAATATGGTACAAGTATAATTTACATACTAAAAAAATAGAATAGAAGTTTTAAAATTAGTAAAATTAGTAAAATAACACACTTGGAAAAAGAAGACCAAATAACCATAAACTAACCCTACCTATAAATTTAATTTCTATAAAAAAGAAAAAAAAAGGGACAACCGCCTAACTAACTTTTCCAATAGCCCCTTCAACCGCGGGCCGCTGCTTTCGTCCACCAACATTGTCATGCGCCCCACCGGCTAACTTTTCCAATAGCCCCTTCAACCGCCGGCCGCTGCTTTCGTCCACCAACATTGTCATGCACCCCACCGGCGGAAAGCTGACTTTCGGCTAAGTTTAGTGCTCCAAGATCGTCGTCATTTGGTTCTGGTAGCCTATGTACCTACCGGTCAAACTCCGGTCGATGATAAAGTTTCAATTCTGCATAATTTTTCGACATTGTTTTTGCTGCCCTCTGGTAACCCTACGGACCAATTCCAATGTCAAACAACTTGTCTTCTCGTTCTCTTTCAAATTTGGTATGGCTCGATCAATTTCGTGGCCATTTTCCGGTGGAAGATTTCCGATCAGGCGGCGGTTAAGAGAGGGTTGCGGCTAGGGTTTCAATAGGTTGAAGGAGATGAAGATGACAAGTTCAATAGATTTCAATAAGAATCAGTAAAAAAAAAAATTCAATAAGGTTTAATAAGCATTATTATCGATAACAATCAATAACATCCCGTAAAGAAAGAAAAATTTCAAGAACACACTAAAAAAATGAGAAAAAAATTTCAAAATGCATTTCAGAAGGTTAAATAGCTTTTTTAGGCATCATGACATGGTGTTCGAAGGGCAGAGCCCATAATTTATATAGAACATTGAACGAGTTTTCTGAAAAGTGATCATAATAGTCGTTCTGACACCTGTAACAAAAGTTATGGCTAAGACTGTTTCTGCCGTTTAAATACAAATCGATGACGAAAAAAGATTTCTACCAATTACATATATTCGGTAGAAATCGATATAAATTATTAGAATGAATAGAATTCAATACAATAATTAGCATGAATAGAAATTATTACAAATTAGTCAATGAACAAAAATTAGTATAAATTAATACAAATCAGTACAATGAAATTACTATAAATCAATACAAATCAGTATAATGAATAGAAATCAGTAAACTTCAATACAATACAGTAAACTTCAATACTATTCAATGTAAGTAAAATACAATTGATTAAATTTCAATACAATTCAGTATCGATAAGCTTCAATAGAATTCAGTAAACTTTAAAAAAATTTAGTAAATTTCAATGCAATTCGGTATAAATAAAAAATACAATATAGTAAATTTTAATACAATTTAGTATCAGTAAACTTCAATATAATTAAATATCAACAAATTTCAATATAATTCTGTAAAAAGTATCAAAACCCTTAAATAGTCATGTCATATTCATCATATTTTTCATTTAAAAACCCTAGCCTTCACCAGCTATCAAAAAATTGAAACGATGATGAAACTTAACAAATGATATGTCATTGAAAAGCTTGCGACTCGTAAATTTCAAATATGATTTTACTTTTTCGTGAATTAGCCATAAGTGGCCGGAAAATGCAAAAAAAAAAAACCAATTTTTTTGGAAATGGTCACCGGAAAACGGCCACATACTGATTGAACTATACCACATTTGAAGGAGCTCAAAAAGTGAATTGTTTGACACTAAAATCATTGCCATAAGCATTAGCCTCTTAGACTATCGAAAATGGTGATAGAAAAGTCTGCAAAAAATAACCATTTTTTCTGACGAAACTTTGGCCAGTATTTGAGGTTTCTAGCGGCACTGAATGGTGGCAATCTTAACGGCGTTGTATTTGCCGGAATGTCAGCTTAGGTGCGGTGGAGCGTGTGCTGGTGATGGTGGCCAGAGACGGCGATAACGACGGCCGGAAGTTATTGCTGGAGGTGGGCTGCTGCAACTCTGCAGTTTCCATGTTCGTTTTTTTTTTTTTTTTAAAAAAGGGCAAATATGTAACAGCACATGAAATGTGCTTTATTGTTAAATACCAAACTAAAAGTACTATATTTTAAAAAGAAATCTTAAAAGTGTGCTGAAACATATAAATTCCCTAGGCATAAAGGGATTGTCATATTCACAATGTCAGGATTTAAATTTTACTTAAGAATTTAATATCTCATTCCGCAAAACTAACGGTTAACCTCTTGACATTCTTTTAATATTGCACTGCACGTCTCACAGGTTTAGTAACAATAAATATGAAAAACTGACCAAAAATATATAAATTGAGAATGAGTTCAAACATCTTAATTTAAAACTTAAATTCTATTTGTTATCTCCTTGAATCTTGATGTGGATACTGCAAACTTTTCTATCAGACCTGGACTAATTTACCATCTCTTTTACTACAATTGACACCTTCATAATCTCAAATGCTCTTAAGCTTTTCTATTGTCAACTAATTGTTTTTCTAATTTCATTTTGGATTTAAAAATTGTATAATTATATCCAAATTTTTATATATTTTGAGTATGATTTTACTTGAAAATCTTAATTTATCAAAACTGTTCAAGTTCAAGGGCTTCATTCATGCTATATATTTTATGAATTGAACCATATATTAATGCATACTGGACTACTTATGGGTATGCTTATGTCAACTCAAATTAAATGTTAAATTATTTGGAATCAAGTTTAGAAATTGTCCACATCAATCCATTAACCTCTCCATCTTATATTGTTTAATCTTATCAATAACCAATCGCACAAACTTCTTGTTCTTAATATAGCTAAAAGATGAAAAATATTTATTTCAAAAGCTCGCCACAATGACTATGAGGACGTTTGGGAATAGCTAGAGCTTTTCTCCCTGTGTGAATCAATGTAATCGACCATGAAAGAATCCTACATACTCTTTCGTTTATGTGTATTTTACCGAGCTTGGAATCCATTTACATGGCGCACTATGTAAATAGAATTCTAAGGTTGAAAAATACTCATAAAAATAGGGTTGTAATTAGCTCAAATGGTTCCTGATACATTTTTCGCTTGATTTTGGATAAAGTTCTATTCGAATTCAAATTTTAAAACAGGAGAGTACTAAGCCTAAGGCTAACAAGGGCTTGAGCTCTTGGCTACTTGCCGAAGGTATTCAGACCGAGCCCCTAGCTGTGAGTGGTTGTTGAAAGTTGGAAAAGATCATATTTTTTTAAACATAATTTTCAAATTAGTCACTTTTTAATAATAAACAAAATGGAAACATATTTATATAAACAAACCCTTTAAAGTTAAAATATAATCATTTTAAGAACAAAGAGTATAATTAGACTATAAATTATTTTCAAAAAGTCGAACACCAAGTATAATAAAATTAAAAGGTTATTGCGATACAAGTGTCGACGTATAAACTGGTCAACCAAAATGAAGATTGCTAAAGTTTGTACAAGAGAAATAGCTTATTTACATGAAGAGTGTGAGTATTCCCATAATCCTTCTAAACCCAAATTTCGGATTTCACTTATATTTACACATTTTTCCTAATTTTAGGTGATCGAAAAATCATACATAGAGATATTAAGATATGTATTTTTATTTTTAGATTGCTGAATTTGGATTTGCCATGTATACTTCGGATACTAATACTACTAGCCGGATTGAAAGTTTATCAATTTTGCCACACCAACAATGCTATTAGGACAAAAAGAATATACAGCAAAAGAAAGTGTAATTTGCAAAAAAAACCAAAAAACAGCAAAAGAAAGTGTACATATTTATTTATGGTTCATTCAATATAAATACAATTTATTATTTAATCAATTTGTACTATTAATAATTTCCAAATCAAGTTGAAGATATATTATCTGTGATTTTAGTCTCCCTTTACAGATATTTTATTTTGTGATTTTCGTATTGGTTTGTGTTGTTTTGTTTTGGTATTCTTTTTTCTTTGTGAATTTTTTCAATTCCCTATGTTGTTTTATTTAATTTTGATAGTTTAAAAAAAATTATTGATATTTTTTGTTTGAAATTTTCAGATTTTCAAGTATGGATATTGATAGAAATATGTTCCTCAATTTCAAATGTCAAACAGTTTTTTAAAAAACATAAATTTCGAAAATACTATTATAGAGATTGGCCGTAATAATGATTTTTTTTTCATGTAATTATTTTTTTAAATAATTTTTTATTCGTTTTCTCAACATAAAAATGTAACTCAAAACAATTTTGTAAGCTTCTATAATCGGAGGAGTGGGTTGCTTTTATAACTCGATGAAAAAATTATTAATATACACACAATTATGATAAAATTTCACTCTTATTTACTACGCTTATTTTATGGTTTGTACCGTCCTCACAATTTCATCAATAAAAATATTTCAAAATTTAAAATTTTGATTGCTACAATATTTTTGAAAAGATATTTCAATCCTTTATCTTTTCTATTTTTTTATATTTTATTTAGAATTTGAACTCTTTTTATTCATTTTGTTCACGATCAAATATTTATAATTTAAATAAATTAATAATATTACTTTCTATAAAATTCGTGGGATTTTAAATTTATTTTTTTATCTTCAATAATGGTATATAAGAAAAAAAATTTAGAGAATATTTAATTCAGTTGGTTCTCTGTTAGCTATTTAATAAATAAAATATGTATATTTTGTAACAAATATGTATAATTTATGTGTTCACTAAATTTTTAATAAATAACTAACACTAATTTATAACTCACAAAAATTCTTAGTTGAATTGGTCCATGCGAATATTCATACATAAAGTAAATTACAGATTTTTTTTTCTACTTTATAATTTTCTCTCTCAGTAAGTTTTCTGTTTCCAGTTTGGACATAATCAATTCAATGGTGAAATACTGATGCCCTACCGATGTACCTAAGAATTCCCCTCCAATCTGCAATAGCATAGAGTTTCTTCAGAAGAGAATCAGTGGAATCCACCACCTATGGGCTGGCTGAAATTGAACGTAGATGCGGCTACAGATTTACACAGAAATATGGACAGTGCGGGAATAAGAATTATGTAACTGCAGTCTTTGGTGACCAGGTTTTCTTCTTATATATTGATTACTAAGAGAACCAAATAAAATTGCACATATGGCCTAGCCACTTTAGCAGTTAACAATGTCGATTTTCAGACTGTGATGTTAAGCCAGATGCTCTTACACATTTGTACTCTGTTCACCTTTGAATTAATAATCTAATGTTCGATTGGCAATTAAATTTAAAATTTATATTATGGAATTTCATTTTTCATTCTTACTATTATAGATTTTGAGGAGATTTGGAAATTTCCAATTCTATTGTAGCATGAAAGTTGGAAGTTCAAAAAAAAAGAAAATTGCACTTATTCTGTAATTAACAGGACACTCACACCATCATTTATTCAAATCAAACATAAAATATAAAGAAAAGAAACTTAATTTCGTAAGAACTGGAAATCTCTCCAAATTGTATGTAATATATATCAGGGTATGTATTCCTTTTTTTTTTTTTTTTTTACAGATTGTTGACTAAAATTTGAATCAAAAAGGCCTTTTAAGGTCCTTGAAATCAGAAGAATCAACACACTCCAATCTTGCCCTATAAGGATTCAATAACTTCAATAACTCAGTCAATTTCTCCTTTGTTTTCTCACTGCAACCAATTTGCAACAGAAGCAACAGTTTTTGGAAAGCACCAACTTGAAGGGCTTCAACCAGAACACCTGCTCCTTCCCTTGTTTCACCTTTGCTAAGCTTCCATAGTATGGAAACAGAGAACTCTGTCGCCAATCCCGAAACTCTATGTATCTTCTTCACTATGACTGGGATTGTTAAAGGATTATCATATGCCTTGGCTCTTCCTTCATCAATCCCACAAATTCCATCAACAACTCCTAACGCCTTTTCGCAGATACTTTTTTCGGCATCTACTAGCAATTCTATTAGCAATGAGACCATACCCATTTCTACAAATTCGGTAATGGTCTTTACATTTGTAGCAGAAGATGTGACCAATTGATAAATTGTCACAAGTGAACCTTTTGTTGAAGTTGGACAAATAGGTTCTTTGATAAGCTTGAATAAAGCTCCTGTTGCTCCTTCAATTCCTGCTAAAGCCTCTACCTTCTTTCGATCCGAAGAAACAATTTCTTTGAGCACCAAAACTGCATTTCTTCTATTGGTCAAATCTCCCCCTTTCAAGAACCAGACTAAGCAATCCATTGAAGCTGATGAACCAAGGTAACTCTTGGCTTCTACGTCTAGAGGGAAAAATAATGTCAAACACGACAATATCTCTTCCAAAATGGCGACGTTCTGACTGAAAGACAATTCTCTCGAGAAATCATCAAAGGCAACCGATAATACGCTAGCTGTTCCATTACCCACAATGCATTTCTTGTTTCTTTCACTTTCTTTCATTAGTCTCTTGATTTTACCCACCAAATTCTGACACGCAACTTTATCTCCTTCTTTACAAGCCATGCTAATCCTAGTTTGAATCTCAAGAACCTCCATAGAACTTACAGGAATTCTTGGCGTAGGGATTCTTTCAATCCCAAAAGACTTATTGTCGACGCACCAATCTTGAATCATTTTACGAATCGTGTGGTTCGGAATTGGCTCCAAGCTCCTGAAAACCTGATTCGTAATCGGACATTTAACATTCCCATTCTCTATCCACTTTTCAATGTTTTCACGATCGTAGGTAATCCCAGTTGACAAAGTCACCGGATCTTTCATCAGGTCCAAAGATATCGGACACTTGAAAAAATTGGGTACGGCTAATTCCATCTCGCCGTGTTCGTCTTCCTCCGCCCTCTGTTTACCGGCTTGCCGGGCAGCTCTCCGCCTTCTCCATGTAGAAATCATGATTATGATGATTAAAGAGATAATTACAGTTATGCGAAATAAATTTGTGTTTGTTGAGTATAATAATGTGCAGAGTTGAATATATATAGAGATTAGTTAGAGGAGAGAATGAAATTAACGTGGGGTTGTTCAATATTCAAAAAACGCTAGGTAAGGGAAGAATATATAAACGGAATTAAAATAAATAAAAATGAGATCCTGGGTTGATTTTATGAAAGTTTTGAATATTTGACCGTTGAAGTTTGAAAATTTTAGAATTGGGAAACTATTAAATGAAAATTTAAGACTTGGGAGCTGGTTTTATTAGATTGGAAAAAATCAAAGGTTTGACAAAAATAAAATGGCCGGTCGGATCGTCCATCAGCGTACGGGTCGTGTCGGTGTGAGGATTTCGGGTATTTTACGCGTTGCGGCTGAACGGCGTTTTGATGATGTGGAAAATTAGGGATTTTTGTCTTATTAGATAAAGTGGGTCATACTGGGTGCTAAATAGTAGTAGTAGTAACATATTGCATTATGTCTTTGCTTCTCCACGTAAATTTAAATTACTATATTATTCTCTTTATTAGTTATCTTATAGTTGAAGTTTTTTGGAATCGAAATTTAGTTAAATTAATTAGAATATCCATAAAATTGGATCTTAATATCACATTATTTTATAAAGGTCCCCATTTTGGGTCCGAGCCCTCCCCATTTTATGCCAAACTCTTTTTTTTCTAAAAAATCATTTGTTGAATTGTTTTTATTCAATTTTAATGTTAATTTTTTTATTATTAAAACAATTTCAATTAATCACATATTACGAAGACGACCTTATATCAAAAATTTCATATAATACAGAATTAAATTTTATAAATTAGAACACATTTAAATTAACACTTGAATTTTTTTTTTTTAAAAAAAAAACATAAAATGGATAATGGCACCAAAGTGCTACATGCACCCAAATTCTTTTTGATTCTCTAAATATCGTTAAAAACATTAACTAATTTTATTGATATATCCGAAGAACACAATGTCAGTGTATGTAGGACGAGACTAGGTTGCTATTAGGGGTCACGCAGACACAGACTTGCAGGACAGGACCCAATCACCTGAAAAAAAATACTAGTACTTTTAAATTTTATGTTTTTTTTTCTTTGTTTTGTTTTGTCAATTGTAGATTTCTATTGCCTAACAATGTCCAATATTTAACTTATTAAGTCTATTTAAAAAGTAAAAATGAACTTATTTTTATGCATAATTGATTTAAAATAAAATAAAAAAGAGAAAAACTTACAATGAAATTTGATGAAACAGAAAAACTTAATTTATTTTAATTAGTAAATTAAAAGTATAGATGATTTTCCTTTACATTATTTATTTCTTTTTAATTGATTGGTTCAAAACAGAATATTTTTTTTATTTGATTTATGCTAAAAATAATTCAAATTCTATTTTGGTTTTTATCATAGTTTCTTTAAAATTTGATTAATGACTCTATTATCTACATACTTAAATTAAATATTTTTCCTTAATTATATTTATTTGATTATCTTGTTTTTTATAATAGTTTATAAAGTAGTTTTAATCGGTCAAAATACTAAAATATTTTTTTTTAGAGTAATAAGTAGTTTATAGTATGGTTTTTAATTATTTATAAAAAATTATAACCTTTTAAATTTTTTAATTTTTAACTTGTAGCCTTTATAACATCTATTACAAACATTTAAAATCTGCTCAGATAATTAATTTTGATCACACCCATAGTTTTGTATTCTTTTTTATTTGTTTATCTTTTTATTAATATTCTAAAAAAATTTCTTGAATAATAATGCTTATTATTTGAATAGATTTTTCTTTTAGAGTCAAAATATTCAAAATTAAAAAATAAATAGAACGAAGTAATATTTTTCAGAAAAGAAAAAATAGAACGAAGTCATAACAAAATTTTGAAATTTCAACTTTGTTCAATATTTATTTATGTTTAGTTATTGTGACTCAATAATAGAATTTATTGGTCAGACCCTATGTCTAATTATTAAATCAAAGAAATGTTATGAGACTGTTTTTCTTCATTCAGTTTTTGTGGAAAGTTCAAAGTCGTGTGTTTACTATAATTTACTACTTAACTAATAATATAAAGCAAAGAGTAAAAATGAAAATAAAATATAAATAGTAATTTAGTATGTTCTCATATAAAGGGAACAAAAAAAGGGTAAAGTTATACTCTAGATTTCTATTTGGAGTGTTCTAAAAGAATAGAAAATTTTTCTAAAATGAAAAATTTTGAATGAGTGAGAAGTGAAAAAAGATTTTTTTTACTATTGATATGATAGATGGTTTAAATAATATGTTGAATTAAATAATGAGTGATTTTTAAAATATTAGGAGACAAACAGTGACATAATTGATAATAATATGATAGATGTCTGTTTTATTTTAGTGTTCTTAAAAGTGTTGATTTTGACAATCTTTCCATCAAACACTCGAAATACATAAAAATTTGAATTATTTAAACCAAATAACATTCAAGTGTGGAGAAGCAAAAATAGACCACAATTATTTTTAAATAGTAGCCAATTCTAACGGTCAGTGGTGATTTACCTTATAAATGTGTAGAATTTTATACAAAACAACTACTAATATGCATTTAAGGGTTTATTAGTGACCAAAAATTAATTTTTTTCATATAAAGACTAGGCACTATTTAAGGGTTAGGATTTTTTATTGAGTCATTTATTTCCCTCTTTAATTCCTAACAATTGTAACATTAAAACCTCTCACCTCTCCCTACCAATTCTATTAATCCCCATTCATTTTCCTTAACGTTCATCTCTTAATCCTAACCTTTAATATGCATCATGGTTCGAGTGAAGACTTGGGCAACGAAAAAATTAGAGGAGACAAAGAAAATGGTGAAGACAGAGAAAGTAGGAAGAAGGAGGTGTCTAGGGAGATATGAAGCAAGATTTCTTAGGAAAGAAAGAGAAAAATGGCGAAGGCAGTGCCAGTAGAAAGCTCTGAAGGATCCCAAAGTTCTGAGCATGAGAAGATTCAAAGGAAGAAAACTTCTTCCTTTAGTAAAATGAAGAAATAGAGGCAATAACCCCCTTAAATAAACAGAGGAAAATTCATCCTCCTGTTGTTTATTCTTTTGATGAATAAGAAGACTTAGAGGTAGAGGAATAAGACCTAGAGGAGTTAGAATCTGAAAATGGCAGTGAAGAAAATAATGATCAATAGATGAAATGTCAAGTTTCAGAAACTCTACTTGTGCCAATTTATTTGAAAATATTTTTGTGAATGAAAAGTCATTGTTCTAGAAAAAATTAGATTTCAAAGTTTTGTGTAAGATAGGTATTGATTTGAGTCAGTATTTCGATTAGGACATGCAAGTTTTTCTTAATTTTTCCAATGATGTTTATGATAAGTTAGTGATGGTATTTTATTCAAATATGTGGGTGGAAACTGTAAAGCGAGGAGATAGAGAAAGTCTAGCGTTACACTTTATTGTCATTCAATTAAGGATTAAGATAAGTGAGCTGACTCTGTGTAAAACAGTTAGATGTCTATCCATTAGATTCTACTCGGTTATGGATGAATATGATTATCATGAGGAGTATTCTTTTACTGAATTTGCCAAAATCAACTGACCAGTACTCCTAATGAGTTTGATGGTGATCTAGTGGGCATTAGGATGAAAGCCATCCCACGAATCATCCATTTGATTGTTAGTGGTAACATATTACCAAAACCTGGGAGTAAAGAAAATATAACTCTTGATAAGATAGTGGTTATATGGCATACTATGAATTATAAGCCTGTGAATTTCGCTTCCATAACCATAAGAAATATAAGCATAAGGCAACTTCCGATAGTTACAATGAAAAACTCCATAGTAAGCACTTACTCTATATTAAATTATTGTCTAAGCTTATGATTGATGGTTGAGTTGAATTGGATAGAGAGAAGAAGTATAAACTGAATGCAAATGAGATAGTGGGACTCAGATATGTAGGCAGCTGGAGTTCTACCTACTTGTGTGAAGGAGGCCACTATTGGTAGAGAAAAAAAATATAGCAGCAATCTACTACAAGCAATGAGCTGCGGCAAGAGCTATAAGATGTCAACAACACCCTTAAACTTATATATCAAGTAATAAGGTGCTCAGTTGTCATTTTTCCTCTTCTTTTTCATTCCTACCAACCTCTATATATTTACTGTCAATTTTCATTTGTTAATGGGTAATATACTTTTTGCTAATGTAAGTAAAAATTCGAGAAAAGTGGTTGTTTATTTTATTATATTAATCAAATCATATATGTGAAAAAGGAATATTTTCTGAATATTTTTATTAATCAAATCATATGTGTATAATATTTGAATCAAATACGATTAAAAGTATAAATGGCAGGTTTAGCTGTGCGTTCTTGACTAAAAATGTGATGAACCTTTGGAAATAGAAAATTATAAGGTTAGATGACCTTTGACCCTACCAAGCAAACCAACCATCTTTGGTATATCTGTTATTGCTACCTAACTAACGATCACTTTTTTTTAAAACTTGCATTTTCCTCAATGAATTTATTATTTATTAATAGTTAAAAATACCATACTAATCTCACTCATGAGAGTATTCACAACAGTTCAAATATTCAATCTTAATTCTTGGTTTCATTCATGTGTCACATAAACTAAAATAATGAGTTTCAATTTCAATTTTATTTATTGCTCCCACAAATAAATTTAATTATTTTATAAATAAAAATTTAATTACATAAAAAATATAAAATTATAAATGATTATTTTTATGTGTAAATAATATAGTAGATCTCATTTAAACTTTTGAATCTAATTTTGTGAAATTCCTCAATTGGCTCACAAAACTCTCTCAATTTTTACCAAGTATATGTACAAGTATTTATATACAATTGAGCACCTACACAAATAACCCTATACTATTATTACTTAACTACTTAACTTCCATTTACTCATAAAACATTTTGTTGAACACAATCTCATTTTGTTGGTACACATAATGGGTTTCAATCTCAATCTCAATGTTTACGTGGATCCTACAAATTGAGATTGAGCACAATTAAATTAGCACCATTATGGATGCTCTAAACAGATTTTAAAATTTTCTGAATAAGTGTAAAACTGCCCTACCTCCATTTTGTGTACCATTTACTGTACATACTTATGCATGAATACCATGCACATTACATAAAAGTGAGCCACACAAGGTTCTATTCTAGGTTTTGAAAGCCATAAGTACCTTGAAGTTCATATTCCATAGTGTACTTCTATAGCATGTATTGGGCTTGATATATTTATTTGCATATTATTTGTCTAAAAAAATTAGTATAAATTTATAAAAATTAAAAAAATAGCATATTTTATTGTTTATAGTCTAAATTACCCTTTATTTTAATATATCATATTTTATTCTTCTTTCCCGTTAACTTCTTCTCATTCTTCTTTTCTTTCGTCGTCGTCTTCTTCTTCTTGTTCTTCTTCCCGTTATCTTCTTCTCATAAGATTAACAGTAAAAGAAAGAGAGAGACAGAGTAAAATCAGATTGAAAACAAAAGTAAAAGACGAAAGAAAAGAAAGAGAAAAGGAAAGTGACAGAGGCAGCAGAGGAATCTAAGAGAAAGAAGAAGAGAAGAGAAACAATGGAAATTAAAGGTCATAATAGAAGATTTAAAATCCTAGGGTTTTGGATTTTTCCTATTCTTGTTCTCTATTTTCTGTAGGAAATTCCCCTATCAATTTAGAAATTGAATAGAAATTGAGAGGAACTTGAATTGAACTTTCTGTGTGAATTTTATTTTAGGGTTAATTGCTTGTTTATGGAAGGATAATTTCATCCTTCTTATTGTTGTCGTTAATGACTTGTAAATGATGTGTAGGTTTTTGCGTTGCTGTTCTAAGTAATGATTCAAAACTGTTTGTTATCAAAATCTGTTGCAAAATTCTGTTTGTTGGTATATATGACAGAATATATAGACTATATACCACAAAAATAACACATAACCTAGTATATATAAATCATATATACTAGTATATATACTCCAGACAAATCATAGCATATGACCTAATGTTGTTGGATTTTGTGTTGTTGTTCTAAGCAATGATTCAAAACCGCTTGCAAAATTATGTTTGTTGGTATATATGACAGTATATATAGACTTATATACTTATATATATACCACAAAAATCACACTTAACCTAGTATATATGAATCACATATACTATTATATATACTCCACATAAATCATAGCATATTGCTTTTACAAATAGGCATACATTATTTATACATAGTTTTCTTAACAGTATATATGATCTATATATACTGTCATATATACTCTTCATTTGTTGGTATATATGAAAATATATATGAATAAATAGCATATTATCCAATATATATGAAATCATATATACTATCATATATACTCCATAAATCATAGCAATGGATTTTACAAATTATAGTACATACCCGAGTATATATACTAGTATATATACCCGAGTATATATAGTGTATATATACTTATATACTTGTATATATAACTTGAGTATATATATTCTATATATACTTGTATATATACCAGGGACAGTTTTGGATTTTTTTATAAAAACTATGCTATTTTTTTAATTTTTAAAAATATGTGCTAATCTTGTGCTATTTTTCTAAAGTTTTTTTGTTTTAATAATTATAATTGGGCCTTTTGGTGTTTTACTTTAACTTCATGATCCTCATTTAAGCCTTCTACACATCATAGTTGGATAAGCAAAAATATACATAGAAAAATGACAATTTATAACACTTATTTTCACTTTTAAAAATAAAATGACATAAATTTTTAAAAATTAATAAAATAGTACATTTTATTTATAAGTGACTAAATTATCCTTAATTATTCATTTTATTTAAAAATTAATTAATTATGTAAATTAATTAAAATTAATTCAGATTTTCCATTAAAAAAAACTAAATTATGCATACTTTCAAACTAACTCCTTCATTATGTTTTCAAAATTTAATTTTGAATTTTTTTTCTCTCTTTCACGTAACCTCTTCTTCTTCCAATCGAACTTCTTATTCTTCATTTCCTACTTTCTATTGGACTTCTTCTCTTTTTCGTATTCTTCTTCCGATCGGAGATCGGACTTCGTCTTCTTTTTTTTTTTATCAGATTGACAACTGATGGTTATGATTTTATTGGATCGTTGATCGAAAATCATGTGTTATATTCACTGGTGTAAATGATTGAGAACATGCATAGATAATAGTATATATGACACATCTTTACCAAGATTTGTTGTACTAAATATGAATTATATATATCACTATATATGAGTTATATTTATTGTTTGTGTTTATTGCATTATATATGACAGTATATATACCAATATATATAATTCATATATACTGATATATATGATTAATATTGCAGTATATAAAATTCATATCTACTAGTTTTTAGTTAATTCATATTAGTATATATAGATCATATATGATACAGCAAATATCATATGTCAGTATATAAGAAACATGTATTAGTAATTTTCAGTTTTTTTAAGGAATGAATGTGGGAGAATTTTTTGTATCATTTATTATTTAATATAATTTTTTATTATTTATTACTATGGGCGATTATTTAAAAAATATATGCTATTTTATTTATTTTAGAAAATAAATGTTATTCTCTTTAATTACATATAAAATATGTATTATTTGACTCATTGCGCATATACATATTTGTTTTTGTTTTTAATATTTTTTAGGGATAATTATTTATAGGTTCCTCAGGTTTTGCATAATATACTTTGGAGTTCCTCTATTTTGGAAATTGTATCATCGGGTCCTCAGGTTTAAAAAATTATACTATCAGGTCATTCCGTTCAAAAATAGCGTTAGTCAATTGAAAAAGTCAACGATTTTGATTAAAATTTTGCAAAATGACAAAACTACCATTTGGTTTATTTGAATCGGACTATGGTTCATTTACGAGAGACAAGCCTTTCTCTCTTCTTTCTCCCATTCTCGTAAAGCAGCACCACACATTACATCCGTGACGATGAGAAAGCCACTACATCAACTCAAGCAGATAGATTTTCTGATTTGCTGAATTTCTATACAGTTATATTTTTATTTTTATTTTATTTGATTTTTGGAGATGACGAGACCACTGAATATGATGGTAATGGATACAATTAAAGATGATGGGTTTTTCGATTTGTTTTCTATTTCAAACCGTTTTTATTTTTTGATTTCTTCATATTTGGTTTCAGATCGTTTTCAAGATTTGCGTTTTCTAATTGTTTGTGTAATTTTAATATTTTTAGTTTTCTTTTGTTTCGGTTTATTTTTCTGCACGATGAATGCTTAGGATGTAATTGCATGCTTGATTGGAAGACTGCATGATCCATAATAGCATATTGAATTTGTCCATCCACACAAAAATTCACATCCCTCTCAATCAGTTTAAGAAGGACAATATGCAAATATGGACTCTCGAAAAAAATTTTAATTCCTCGTTATTACTTGATTTATGTGCAACACTGTCCTTTATAAAACATGCTTCTTTAAGTTTAATGATACCCTAATCTTCATCTTATACTGGATTTTAAGCAATGACTTAAACGCTTTTTTTTTTTTATCATAGATTTGGACATGAATAGTTATAAAGTAATAAAAAAAAATTCAACTATTAACCCTAAATAAGCAAATGGTCTTTCAAATTCTATTTATTTTTTTAATCTTTTCAAAAAAAAAAAACTTTCAATTCTTTCCACTCTAATGACATAATAAGAAAAAATTGTATTTATATTGAACGATAAAAGTAATGCATCTTTATTAAAATAAAATCCAACATTTTATAGAATCAATTCAAAGACAATTCATCATTCTAATGATATTAGATTTTTTAACTAAAATTTCAATAAATTCTTTTGGAATAAAATTTAATTGTTATTAAATAAATTAATTTAATTTTTGAAGAATAAAGAATTTAATTATTTTGATTTGTAACTTTAATTTTAGTCTTTTATAAGTTTTGATCTTGCGTGTAGTACAGATATGTAACATAAAAAAGGAAGGGAAGAAAGAGAAATGAAGTTAAATTATAACCTAATTCTCATTTATTTATGTCAATCATTTTTCTCGAATTTGAAGAAAATTAGTTTTTCCTCTCTCCCGTCCATATTTCTTTTCTTTTCCCTTTTGTGCAAAATTTATCCAAACAAAGGCTAGGAACGGTGCGACCCGACTCTAAACTAACCTGTGAAAAAAGGAAACACTGCACAAGAGAAATAAAAAAGAGAGGAAAAGGAGTGGAGGTGCCCTTCTCTTCCCTCTGAAACACCTGCGTAAACAACCGTGCCTTCTCTGAAACCCTATGCACATAAGCTTTCTCACACCATCGCCCATGAGTTTCCTTTTAATTACAAGTCTGCCACCCCCTTTTCATCCTCTCTAAATTTTTGTCAGCCTAACCTTGATAATATTTATCTCTATTGCAATAATTAGGGTTTGCAAGTTCTCAATTTCTTGTGTGGAATCACAATGTCTCTCCTCCCATTGATTGTATATATGTCACAGAAGAATGCGTTCGTGAATGGAAAAGCGGAAGCCAAAGCTTTCGCATTTGTAACCCCGTCCCAATGCTTCGGTTCCTCTACGAGCTCTGCTGGACCATGGTATGTTCCTCCTTCCGTTAATCTAATTGTATCAGTTTGTCCCTTTTGTGGCTTGATATTGACGTTTTGCTTATACTTATGCATCTTACATAAAAGTGAGCCACACAAGGTTTTATTCTAGGTTTTGAAAGCCATAAGTACCTTGAAGTTCATATTCCATAGTATACTTCTACAGCATGGTTGTATTTGAGATTTTTTGATGTTTGGTTTTATGAGCTTTGGCCATTCTAATGGTTTGTTGATGAATGAAATGGAAACCAATATCTTCTGAAAAAAAAAAAAAAAAAGAAAATGTCGCCCACACGTTGTGCTCTTCGCACCCAAAGGTTTTTTTTTCATTTTTTTAATAATTATAATTGGGCCTTTTGGTGTTTTACTTTAACTTCATGATGCTCATTTAAGCCTTCTAAAACATCATTGTTGGATAAACGAAAATATACGTAGATATGATATACATCAAAGTTTTTTTTTTTTTCTTTTTTTTTTCTGATGATGATATAAATTTAATGTAAATAACACATAACATAAACTATAATATTTTTTCAATTTTGGCATGGAATACCATATTTATAACATAATGAAGTAAAAAATTTTCCCTTAAAAATAAATGAAGTTAAATTTTAAATTGGAAATGATGGTGATTTTATAGCCACTGCATTGCAATCCCCTGTAGGTTTGAGCAAAACAGATTTTCAAACTTTATTTTCAAAACTTATGTTTGTTTAATGTCATTTTTTATTAAGAGTAAAGACTATAAATGTTGTTGGTCCAAGACTGAATAAGTATGAGGCCCATTTGGGCCTCCCCTTCCTAAAGTTTCAAACTTAATTGTCGATATCTCAAAATAACAATAATACCTCTTAGTTTTCTATCCAATCAAAAATATTACAACGCAAGAAGAAAGTAATAAAGTCAGGAAATTACTATCGATTCTTAAAATACCTCCTTCACAAACGGCTAGTTATTAAACAACAAAACTTTGTGAAACTGGGCGGTGCTGGGGTCAGGGGTTTCCTGTTTGGTAGAGGAAATCTGGCGGTAATGAGGCTTCTCTCTTAGAGAGGTGGAATTTCAGCGTTCTCGTCCTCCTCTGTGAACGTTAGCGGAGCCGATGATTTTTCACTTGCCATGGTACCAACACGTCGAAAGAGAAGCAACGAAACTAATTATCATCCTCCCCATGTTCCACAATCTTTCATTATATTGAGGCGGTGATGATTTTTCAGAGACATTAAAAAGCAGATTCGATAGAAATCTTGGATTTCTTGGCGGGGCAACCCCTTGAGTTGCAGCCATGGTTGATCCGGTGGTTTTTGACTTGTCTGGTTCGCAGCTATATCTGACCTGAGCCTCTTATTCAGAATTTTCTGTTTGGATCAAAGTTCTGTTTGATTCTGTTTTCGAGTATCAGTTTTTTTTTTTCTTCTGAAAAAAATAATTTGAAAAGAGGCCGTTAAGATCAACTTTGGCTGGGTGACGTTGAGCTTTGAATTCTTTTCTCTGCTCTCTGTTGCCGCCATTGTTGTCCTAGCGGTTTCTTTCTTGTTTGATTCCTAGGCCGTGATGATGTTTTTGTACCTAAAGAGTAGATTCGAGAGAAATGCTGGATACTATGGCGGGGCAACCTCATTGAGTTGCAGCCACTGTTGATCTGGTGTTTCTTTCCTGTCTAGCTCCAAGGAATATCAAACCTGAGCCTCCTCTTTCTTCACAATTCTCTGATTCGGTTAAGGTTCTGTGTGGCTCTTCTTTTGCAGCTATGATTTTTTTCTTGTGAAAAAGATAATATGAACAGAGGCCGGTAAGAGCATCCTTGGCTGTTGTGACGTTGAGCTTTGAAATATTTTCTTTGCTCTCTGTTGCCGCCATTTTTGCCCCAGCGGTTTCTTCTTTAATTCCAAAGAATTCGAATCCGGGTCTCCACTTTCTTCAAAATTCTCTATTTTGGTTAAGGTTCTGTTTGGTTCTTTAAGCTGTGATGATGTTTCAGTGTCCCTGAGAGCAGATTAGAGATAAATACTGGATTTCTGGGCAGGGCAACCTACTTGAGTTGCAGCCGATCCGGTGGTTTCTTTCTTGTCTGGTTTGAAGGAATATCTGACTTGAGCCTCCTCTTTCTTCAAAATTCTCTATTTGGGTAAAGGTTTCATTTGACTCTATTTTTGAGGCTATGATTTTTTATTCTTTTGAAGAAAATAATATGAAGAGACGCTGTTATGGGCTTCTTTGGCTGGGTGACCTTGAGCTTTGAATTCTTTTCTTTGCTCTATGATGCCGCCATTGTCGTCCCAGCGGATTCTTTCTTGTTTGATTCGAAGGAATATCTAATATGCCTCTCCAATTTTCGGTTAAGGTTCAATAAAGTCTGGTTTGATTCGATGGATTTAATGGCGGGGCAACCTCCTTGAGTTTGCAGGCATTATTGATCTGATGTTTCTTTCCTGTCTAGCTCGAAGGAATATCTGACCTGAGCGTCCTCTTTCTTCACAATTCTCTGATTCGTTTAAGGTTCTGTGTGGTTCTTCTTTTGCGGCTATGATTTTTTTCTTGTGAAAAAGATAATATGAACAGAGCCCGGTAAGAGCATCCTTGGCTGTTGTGACGTTGAGCTTTGAATTGTTTTCTTTGCTCTCCGTTGCCGCCATTTTTGCCCCAGCGGTTTCTTGGTTAATTCCAAAGAATATCGAATCTGGGTCTCCACTTTTTTTAAAATTCTCTATTTTGGTTAAGGTTTTGTTTGGTTCTTTAGGCTGTGATGATGTTTCAGTGTCCCTGAGAGCAGATTAGAGATAAATACTGGATTTCTGGGCAGGGCAACCTACTTGAGTTGCAGCCGATCCGATGGTTTCTTTCTTGTCTGGTTTGAAGGAATATCTGACTTAAGCCTCCTCTTTCTTCAAAATTCTCTATTTGGGTAAAGGTTTCGTTTGACTCTATTTTTGAGGCTATGATTTTTTATTCTTTTGAAGAAAATAATATGAAAAGACGCTATTATGGGCTTCTTTGGCTGGGTGACGTTGAGCTTTGAAT
>CANUEY010482120.1:0-15988 GCA_948099555.1 Croton setiger | reverse complement strand
ACCAAAACCACTATCGAATACCGATGGTTATTACCAATTACCGATTGGTAAATTACCGTAATCGATTTTCGGTTACCGAAATTTTGGTAAATTACCGAAATTTCCTTTCCCCTACTATTTATATCCAAAACTAGAATAGGAATCGAAATAGATGTATCAGTTTCTTAAAAATTTAGAACTAAAAATGAAACCTTATTTCCATTTCAATTTTATTTAGTTTTTGAAAATTTTGTATATTTATATAAATCAAAGCTCATAATAACTATAACTAGCAAGCAAAATGGTGAATTTAGCTAAAATGAGAAAAGTTAGGTAGGTAGGGACTATTTTGACAAAGAAAGTACCAAATAACTAAAATTTAAAATCAGGCCAAGTAGAAGGACTAAATTGATGTATTCAATGCAGAGAAGATAGTAATTATAGGAAAAATACAGGGACTTAATTGTACTATAAAACAATAAATCCGAACCGATCAAATTCCCGATTCGATTCGGATTTGCCATCAACGGTTCAAACAAAATGCTTTAAATTTGGCCGCTGCGCTCTCCGTCGATCGCCTACCTCCACGGTTCCTTTTGCCTATTTGTCTCCTCGATCAGATCAAACACCTCTTATATTCCCGTCGAGTGAGAGGGACAATGAACGGAGAATGGGACGCAAATTTTTTGAACCAGTTCTTAAAAGAGGAAGAACGTGCTCTTACCTCATTTTCTTCTTATGCTCCACATCCCACCGCCGCCAAACAGCAGCTTCTGAGTTGTTATACTCTCTCCAATAGCATTTCTATTTTTTTTAATGGATTTTAATATGCTATGCAAATCTGGAGGAAAGCAGCAAAATTTTTATCCAACAAGATATTTAGATTTATTTTTAATGCATTTTAGTGGGTTTGTGTCTCAGCTTAATGATTTGGCGCAAAGGTATTCAAATCTGGAGGAAAGCAACAAAATTTTATCCAACAATGTATGATAGTAATTAGTCTAATTTTGAGTTTAGAGTTAATTTCAAACTTTTCTTCTCTTCTTGTTTCAGCTTCAAACACAGGATTCACTATAGAAATCTTTAAATGATCAGGTAAAAGGACCTTTTCTCTTGTTTATTCTTGTTCATTATTAGTTAGTAATGTATTTTTCCATACTAATGTTGGCGGGTCACTGACTCAGCTACAAGAATTGCAGCATGCAGTTCTGAAGGAAAGCAACAAGATTTTATCTGATAAGTTATATTGTTTCTATGCATTGTATCTGTATTTGGACTTAAATTCAAGCAATGGTTTTGATTTTGATAGTGTCTGCCCAATCTCAGGCTTAAGATCTTGTTAGAATGGAAATAATTTGCAGAAAGTTGCCTTTAACCAATGTTTCTATTTATTAGCTATCTGTTGAAGGTCTTTTTATTGCTTTATGCCCTCAATGAACCTTTTTCTCCCATTTATTTGGTTGAGTTTGTTCATGATATTCTGATTGCAAAAGACGTGCTTTTTCTTTTGTGTTCTTCAGATGATTTCAATGCCACAAGTTAATAGTTCCAGAAAACAACAGCAGCAGCAGCAGCAACCTCGTAGCTTATTGTTGCGCATTCCAGAGAAGAAGCAAAAGGTGGTAATAGCAGGTGGTGGGACAAGATGGACCATGATATATTGGTGACCATTATGAAGCTCTTGCCACGGAGAGAGCTCAATTGGACAGTAGCTCAATTGTTAATTTTGAGATTTTTTCCTATGATTCTGGTAATTGGATAGAGAAAGTATACAATCGAAGCTGAAAAGTGTTTGGATATCTATTAAAGAACTTAGCCGGCATTCCCTACAATAGAATGCTGTTTTGGATTATCGGTTATGTTATTGATAATTCTGATATATTGGTTGGCATCAGTCCATTCCATGAAAGTGAACCCTTCACTTCATGGCCTTGCCATTAGTCAAAAGAAATTCAGATCCTCGACAACTTGTAGTCTGTAGGGGAATTTTAAAACAGTTGGAGACAGAAATGAATGACACTAAGGATGTTTTATATATTCGTGTATGGGAGTTCAAAGATTGTGGAAAAAATGAATGGTATTTGAAGCACCACATCAGTTTCTTTGGCTTTCTATCCGAGAATCCCTCATGGTTTGTCGATAACGAACCTTTTGTTCGTCTGATTGCTTGTGATTGTAATGTTGGTGACTTTATGTACATGATTGAAGAAAGGGTTCTATTGTGCAACATGCATAAGAAAACATTAGATGTTATACATAATGAGTATATGTATCAACATATCGTATTGGTGGTGCCTTAGTCTACATGCTTAATTTCTTGGCACCCTACTGCTATCCTTTCCCTCTTGAATGCAGAAAACGAAGTTCAGTATATTCCTTAAGTTACATATTATTATTTTTGGACATTAATAAGTCAAGTACATAAGCAATCTAAAATTCTCATAGCTAGTTGTGATACTTCTACAACAATTCTAGTCAGTGATTGGAGTTGTTTAATTCTTCTGTCACTGCAATGAAGGAGCAAGAAAAGATTACAGTGTTATAAAGATGTTTGAAGCGAGTGTTCTTGTTATAATTTCACTCTGCTTGATGAAGAAAAATCAGGTAAGCTGTCTTTTTTTTTCCCTGAAGCAGAGTTGCAGAGGACATATTGACTGAAAATTGCTCATTATGTAAAGTGACTGAAAATTGTTCCAAGAATGATGGAACTACAATCCTTGGTAGAAATTCAACTTTTAATAAAGCTTTTGTTGTAGGTTTAACTTCCAGCTTTTGTTCGAAAAACCGAATTGAATAGAATAAATTGGTTTCGGTACTTGATTAAAAGAGCAGAAACTCCACAGGTAAAATCATTCCCTTTTGATGAGAAAGGTAAGATTCTTCCATGCAAGATTCTTCCAGATCCCGGATTTTATAGATTTGATGCAGACAAGTGTATGCCTGAACACAATTATGCACTTGCAGTTAAAGCTTTGGAGAAGACAAGAGTGCAGGCCTAGTATGGTATGGTTTGAAACAGAATAATGTGTTATGCCATTGGGATCACCTCACCTCTCAACTATTTGTTGGGAAAGCCTAAAATCATGGCTTGCTTATGGGATTTCTTTAGTATTGGCCTTCTAGATAGCTTTTGCCAAGGGTATTGGCACTTAATTACTAATGTTTTCAAGTCCTCCAAATAATATTTTATTCATAACTCTAACAGGCATCGACATAACTCAAATTCAGACAATTCATTATATTAGTTGTCTCTTTTTGCTTGATCCAGTTGTTAAATAGTGAATTGCTGACATTCGTTGCAGAAGATTAAGATGATTTTAAACGTTAGGAGGCTGAATGCTGCTGAGTTCGACCAACGCGCGACCGACCCCTGTCTTTGTTCAATGAAAGAGGGCGACCTTCTCCCGGCTACTAGGGGTGGCTTACAATGATGAGAAAAAGCTGTCCGATAGAGAGAGGTCAGAAACTATCAATCTAAATTTCGTCCAAACACAAATTTCCCATTTTTTCTTTAATCATTATTCATATCGTATAAGTCACATATCTTGTTAGTAAACGCTTAGTCTTAAAATATATATATATATATATATATATATATATATATATATATATATATATATATATATATATTAGGAAAAATAATATTTTATTCATATTTATACAAATTTAACTAACTTATATTTTAAATAATAATTTTGTTATTTTTATAGTTTAAAAAAATTATATTATTTTGGACTTCTGTTAATTAAAAGTCAACAAATAATATTTTATTTAAATTGTTTATTTAACTTTATTAAAAAATGATATTAATTTTCAAAGAACAATATTATTGACCAAAAAAATTAAAAACAATTAGTTGACTAAACCATTTCACACATGGTGTAGACATATATCTACTTTGCTATCTCCTATAGAACCATATGACTTGCAATATTAGAAGAAACCATTCTCACACATTTCTAACTTGTAAGTGATTTCAAATCTTTTATAAAAATCCATTTTAAATGTCAATTCAGTGTGATTTAGTTGTTATTCTTGCTTGCCGTTTCTGAGTTCAATTTCTCCAAATAACATTCTATTACGAAATTGGTGCATATTTTTATGAAATCGCGGTTCATCTCATGTCTAATGAGTCGAAAATTAAATTTTTAGACTACACAATAAGAATAGTTTTCTCCTTATTGAAATCGTTCGCTGTATTGCCAAAAGCATGCAGCCGAGAGGAATCAGACATAGAACCTCTTACTTTTCGTAAAAACGAGAAAACCAACTGTACTACACCTACTTAGCCTCGTATAAAGCATTTGGATGAATATTAACATGTGTAGTAGCTGTTTTTCAGGTGAAATATGATGTTTTGGATTGTTTCAGCAATATGGTTGAGCTGTACTGTGGTATTTGGATCACCAAACCAAAACCACATACTCAATGAATTTCCTTCAGAAAGCTTGACTCTTACTTACTCAGAAGCTGATAAGGGTAACTACCAGCAGTTTCTGGTTCAACTCCGAAACCAATTGGCCCTTGGCGGTACCATCAGCCATGGACTCCGAGTATTACCCAAAAAAGATCTAAAACCCAAATATGTTTTAGTAAATATTCGGAATTCAAATGGGAAGGAAATAACATTTGGATTGAATGTTAGTAATGCTTATGTGGTGGCTTACAAGGTAGGAGATAATTCCTATTTCTTTAACGATCGTGAAGAATTGAAGCCTGCACAAGCTAATCTTTTCAAAAATACTAGACAAGTAGTACTCACCGCCTTATCTGGTAGGTTATATATATATATATATATATATGATTCTGTTTAACGGTCCATAAAGACTAACAACTCGGGTTCGTGATTGTATAATGATTTTTTTCAGGTAATTACAATGATTTCGAGAAGCAAGGCGCAAGTAGAAAAAACACCAATATAGGAATTGGGGCATTCAACGATTACATCAATGATCTCTCAAAGGAAACATTGCCAGGAAAAGTCGCTAAGCCTCTAGTTTGCGTTATTCAAATGGTTGCAGAAGCTGCTCGATTTGAATTTATAGAGAAAAAAATTACTGATGAAGATTATTATGGATCATTTATACCGGGAGATGTTATAACGGTTCGTGAGAACAGCTGGGATCCTTTGTCTGAAGGAATTCAATATGCTGATAAAGATGGATATCTGCAGACTGCTGATAAAAGTGGTAAATTAAAAAGGACTAAAGTTGTTTTGCCTGATAAAACTGTAGAGAAAGTTGATCAAATAGCTACAGAGATGGAACTATTGAAGTATGCATGGCCCATGAAGAAGAGCTACAATATTCTGATGCCATTCGTTGTGGGAACAATGTTCTTTTTTTATTTTTATTTTTATTTTTTGAGATGATTTGTGGGAACCATATTCTACTATCTCTTTATTGCTTAATATTAATAAACGATATTCTGCACTTATAAACATTCTATAAATAATATGGAATAAGCTATGAACCTTGGATTGGGATGGATATAAAAGGGATGTTTTGGGTTTAGGTTTGTGGCAGACTCTGATTTAGGTGACATTTGACGAAAGAGAGCATAGAGAAGGAGTGTCTAGTTCGACGATTTCAAGGTTGAAGAAGAAGAAAGCTTGTTGCCACCTGATTTCCCCATAAGAACCTTCACTGAATGCTTACGATTTTGCTTATGACTGAAGAAGGGATTCAGAAAACCCATATAGAATATAAAATAAGGGTGAGAAACATAGGACTGATTTGACTCGCAAATAAGAAAAACTAGAATGAAGGGCTAAATGTATTGGACTGTGATATCATTTTTCCATTATGTGGGGAAGAAGCTGAATCCTTGGAGCATCTATTTTGTAATTGTGCATATGCTAAATGTATGTGGAGTATATCTCCTTCGCCATTAAATTTCCAGCAGCCTATTTTATCAGTTTCAGACTGGTTTTCGGAGTTGATGGACAGGTTAAATAAGCAGCAGATTGATCTTATTGCCACAACTTTATGGTCCTTATGATTCAACAGCAGCTTGTGGGTCATTCATTTCTGTCTCCAACTGTTTTAAAATTCCCATATAGACTACAAGTTGTCGAGGATCCAAATTTCTTTGGACTAATGGCAAGGCCATGAAGTGAAGGGGTCACTTTCATGGAACGGATTGATGCCGACCAATATATCAGAATTACCAATAACATAACCGGTTATCCAAAACAGCATTCCATTGTAGGGAATGCCAGCTAAGTTCTGTAATAGATATCCAAACACATTTCAGCTTCGATTGCATACTTTCTCAATCCAATTACCAGAATCATAGGAAAAAATCTCAAAATTAACGATTGAGCTACTGTCCAATTGAGCTCTCTCCGTGGCAAGAGCTTCATAATGGTCACCAATATATCATGGTCCATCTTGTCCCACCACCTGCTATTGTTTTTATCCTCCACCTCCATTACCACCTTTTGCTTCTTCTCCAGAATGCTCAACAATAAGCTAAGTTGATGGAAATGATGAAGGAAGTACAACAAGGAGATGAGGAGGACGCGACCTTCCAATGGGCGTTGCCTTTCTCGCTAAGTATTGAGAGGGCGCAACCACCTAAAAATTAGGTCCCCACTTTCAAAAACGTGTACTTGGGGAAGGGTAATCCTAAAAGCCATGTTAGGAGTTCCCATGATTTTATGCTTACAAGGGGGCTACCGATGCACTGATGTGTAAGCGCTTCCTTGAAACTTTGTCTGAGGATAAGGGTGAATGGTTTCATCACCTGCCAAGCAGGAGCATAATAAGCTTTAAGGATCTGGTGAACAAAATAATCCTGGAATTTAAAAAAAAACATACTGAAGAAGAAAGAGGTTTCAGACTTGAAGTTGATTGTGAAAGAGAAAGGTGAGTACTTAGAGAAGTGTGTGGAAAGATTTAGAAGTGTGGCGGTTCAAATCAGGAATTTGAACGTGGGGTTGACAGTTCAAATAATATAGTCGACTGTAGGTTCCAAGAGCTAACAAAATCATTATCCATGGATGAGCCCACTTCCATCCAAGAGCTGTTGAATAGGGCGAATAAGTATGTGAGGGTGGATCAGAGAAGGATTTCAAGGGGGTCAGCCTCGAAAGGAGATAAAGGTGATCATTCCGATTAACGGTTTAGGTCAAACCAATGATTAGCCATTTTCAACCAACCAAGCACATCAAGATAATAACATATTTTTTCAACATTATAAGATATGAATAAATAATATTTTCCATTAGAAATAAGTGACAGGCATTTAGTGACCGTACAAATTGGTGCACACACAGTGAAAAGAATCCATATTACTACAATTTCAAATATCTGGCCACTAATTTACATGCAAGCTGCCGGAGATTGTTGACCAGAATACTGAACTTTAGCATTTGCACATTGAGATGTAATGCCTTTTCCTCCACTAAATTTCAAATCAATGTTTGACATTTGAATTCCTTCACAAGGCACTTCCTTGCTGCATTCAAGAAGCACTCCAACTTCAGAACTTGAGGTTCCCTTAACGTTAATGAACTTGACATCCCTAACCTTCACCTTCCATGGCTACAAAATTGCAAAAACAGATTAATTCATAATCTTTTTACTGTTATTGGAGTAAAATTTGATTGAATTCTGTAAAAGAAATATATACCGCAGATGATTCTTTCCCATATAATTGATCGATAATGATAGGGTTCTTAACATCTTTCATGGTAATGTCTTTGAAAGTTACACCAGTGCAAGAACCAGGTGATGATCCAGCAAATGTCTTGATTCTAAGTCCATTACGGACACAGTCAATTTGGTAAATACAAATCATGTTCATCATATTGGACGCGGTCAAATCGGCAAATAAAAATTACGGACACAGTCAATTTGGTAAATACAAATTATGTTCGATTTCTGTAAATCATACAGTCAAATTAGTAAATAAAAAATAGAGTTGAATTCCTCCAAATCATGTTATATTGTCCAAGCATACCTACTTTCTTAAAAATTGCTTAAGAAGATATCCCATTTCAACGCTGACCTTATGCAAGTCAACCTTCCAAGATACTTGTCAGAAAAAGTCTAGGATTGCTTATAAGCTTGATTAACAAGCTTCTTTACCATTTCTACATGTTCTATCTATAAAAAGACCATTTCTACATAAAACAACGTACCAAGCAAAACCATCAAACAATCCATTTCTCTACAAATCATATCAAATCAACCATGTTTTCTATATCCAACATCCCTTCAACAACCTCAGTTTTCTCAACTTACACAGCTTTCGCCGCATCAGCGATGCTTGTTCGCACAATGTTCAATGAGGTTCAGACCATGACCACCCAGTTAATACCTCAGAAACTCCAAGAAAAGATACTATCTAGTCTTGGTACCCTCTTCAGGGATTCTTCCCAATTAACCCTTATGATCGAAGAATATAACGGTTATGCCATTAATGAAATGTATAAAGCTTCTGAAGTCTATTTAAGCAAAAGAATCACCCCTTCTTTACATCAGCTTAAAGTAACCAAAGTTCCAGGAGAAAAGAACCTGTCTGTTACTATCAGTAAAGGCCAGAAAATACACGATTTCTTTGACGGGATTGAGCTCGAATGGGAATTTATCAGCACTGAAACACAAAACACAGTTGTTGATATTGAAAGCTACTCACAATCTACAGCAAAATCAGAACATAGATCAGTTACGGTTAGTTTTGACAAGAAGTACAAAGAGAAGGTACTGGAATATTACCTTCCTTATGTGTTAGAAAAGTCAGAAGCCATTAAAGAAGAAAACAAGGTAGTTAAGCTGCATTCACTTGGGTACAGTGGTGGATCAGTAAATCTTGACCATCCATCAACTTTTGATACATTAGCAATGGATCCAAATCTGAAGCAGGAACTGCTTGATGACTTGGATAGATTTGTAAAGCGAAAGAATTTCTATCGAAGCATTGGGAAGCCATGGAAACGTGGCTACTTATTGTATGGACCTCCTGGTACAGGCAAGTCAAGCTTGATTGCAGCTATGGCTAATTACCTGAAATTTGATATATATGATTTGGAACTTGCAAGTTTGAATGGAAATTCTGAACTGAGAAGATTGTTACTCCAAACTGCAAATCGATCGATTCTAGTAATTGAAGATATTGATTGTAGCATTGATTTGCAGAACAGATCACACGGCGGGAATGACAATAATAACAGTCAGGTGAGCTTATTCTAGTTAATTGTGTTGTGTTTCTCGAGCTCTCATACCAATTTACCTAAAAGAACAAAAGAAACGGTTACTCATTAGTAGTAAAGTTTAGTGCTTTATAACTGGTCATAATACTAAATGATACTGAAAAAGCTATTGCTGAACACAACATTATATATAAAATGTAAATAATTTTTTACTTCTTATGTTGGTTGTAGTTGACACTATCAGGATTGCTAAATTTCATTGATGGGTTATGGTCAAGCTGTGGAGATGAGAGGATAATTATATTCACTACCAACTACAAAGACAGAATAGATCCTGCATTGCTAAGACCAGGCAGAATGGATATGCATATAAACTTGTCTTATTGTACTGCAAGTGGATTCAAGATTCTTGCTTCTAACTACCTCAAAATCAAGAATCACTGTCTTTTTCCTGAGATAGAACAGTTAATAGAGAAAGAAGTAGAAGTTACCCCAGCTGAAGTTGCAGAAGAGCTCATGAAAGGTGATGATGCCGACGTCGTTCTGAAAGGACTGGTTGGATTTCTGCAAAATAAGAAGGAAACTAAATGCAAAGAATCAGAAACCCAAGTTGAAGAAGATAAAGCAAATAAAGATGACAACGAGAATAAAAAGAAAACTCAGAAAATGGTGAAAATGAGCAAAAGGAAGAAGGAAGAAGGCAACAAGAGGGGAAGGAAGAGAAGTAAAAATTAAATCTACCATCTTTGCTGCTTTAAAATTGTCAATTTTCAGCAACAGAAAAAAGAAAGGGACAAAAAAAATTTAAAGAAAATCCATAAGCGTACTGTACATTATCTTCTCTACATAGACAAATTTAGATAATGCCCATGAGAATTAGAGTTTGAATCATCATCTCAAGCAATGGCATAAAACCAGCAGCCAACATCATTTTCTTGTTTTTGAAATATAAAAAGAATTAAATAATTATACTCAATGTCGAAGTCCACTAGCATCTAGTAGTTCTGCTATTATTTAGCAAGAAGCCTAAAAATTATATTGATAAAATGGTGGATTATAATAAATACTTGGTGGCCTAGTTGAAGATAAGTGGTTGTGCAACAATTTCTACTTTACTCCACCACAAGCAATGATCAGAAGCTTCACTAACCTGTTATTGTTTACAGCAAGGTTAAAAGAGAGCCAAGGCTCCTATTTCCTGAGCTGTTGCATCCCCTGCATGGACAGCTGACTCTATAAATTGAAATAATGCTTCCGCAAACCCATTAGTCCCCATACAAATCATAGCCTCTTCATTATCTTTCAGCAAAATCCTTATTTTTTCTACTACCTTGCACTTTTTCTGCAGATCTCGTTAATCATTTAAGATGTTCACAAAGTTCTGATACCCTTGCAAAATATCATCCGCAAGGTCTTCCTCTGGCATTTCTTCCTGCTCTGGATTCAAATTTTCCATTTCAGGCTGTTCAGCCTACTCAATGGTACCACTCTCCTCTAAAGGTACTACTTTTATTGCTTTAAACTTTCCAGAGCTTAAGCTGTTCATGGATCTTGAGTTTGTAGACTCGACTGAGCAATGCTAGTCTAAAATAGTTGAGATCAAGAGACTCCGGTGGACCATCAGGAACTGGAACTCCATTCTGTTCGCACCAACAGGTAACAAGACACTTGACACAAAAATTAGGAGTTAAACAAAGATGAGAGAGCTTCTGCTGAGTCTTTGGGCAGGTATCATGCCCATCAGAGAACCATTTTCTCAATGCAGATCCTCTCATAAGTTTGTCGGGAAGCGATGATGACCAGATCATACATTAATTGCAATGATATTGGGCGTCTTAATTCTTCTGGGGGCGCAGCCAACTGGCCAGATCTCCTAGTGTTTCGCTTGAAATTAGATGAACTAAGCTTTGATAATTTCCACTCGAAGGCATGACCTTCACCAGCATACTCAAAAGAACCATGGAAAGTGGGCGAACAAGGGGCAGAACCCTGAGAATCATTATCATCTGTGAGTTAACTTCTAAATAATTTTGAGTACTTCCTCATCAAATATAAGAGATATGCGACAAGCCGACAATAGATTCTTTTCACTTGTCTTCCTCCACCTGAGCTCTATCTATAAGTTTATTAAGAGCCCTTCAGTCAGTGAACTGAGCTGGAAGATCATGTAGTACCAAGACTAGTGGCTGCCTGGTGAAAAGATTCAAGCTCATTATTGTCATTGCAGTAGTCAAATTTTCTCCCCTGCGGAAGCAACAAAATTATTTCCTCGCCTGCTTGCTTCTCTGTAGGATCAAATGTGAGAACACAATACCCTCCAACTCAATGACAATCTCCTAAATCTGAAAAGATTTAAAATAATAAAAGGGATGAACAGAGGTTCCATGTGGTATATATCATACGCGAAGGAAACCAGAAAACAAGCCACCACTAGATACTCTATTGAATCAAGTATTACCTGGCATCCAATTGACTGTGGGACGATGTCTTCAACATGCCTAAGACTATCTACAAGAGAAGGTCTCGCCTTCTCAAATTTTAAAACAATGGCATCCCCAGTAATAGCCTGTATTATGAGCGCTGCTCTATTAGCAATACACTATGGCAAACATGTAAAATAACATAACAACAGAAATAGACACAAACTATTAGAGCAGAATAAACGGTGAACATACTAAGTAAAGCTTGCTGCATTCTAAGCAGTGCTGAAGAACATTCTTGACTTTTTCGAGAGCAATATAAAGTTTGACAGGATTTTACAATAAATTGCAGAGAGTGCCATGTAATTTCTCCATGTAGCTGTACAAACATTGAAATCAAAAACTCATACCAAATATTGGAATTCATACCTTAGCATCACTGGCTGCAAATAGACTTTCTTCAACCTCAGCAACAGCCATAATCCACATTCAGTGGAGAAAATTAAGTCCAAATTCTACAATAACAGAAATACCTTAAAAGAAGAATCAAACTAAATTAGCTAAAAGCAACCCGAATACAAAGAATACTTTCCAAAGAAAATACAACAAATCATCGTGCTATTGAGACCTAGCTCATATTCGAATAAGAAATAAGAACATCATTTGACATTTTGACTAATACATTTTTATCCACGCCGGTGAATCCAAAACCCAAAAAAAAGGAATAATTTTCACAAACAAGGATAAATGAATTTGAATTAAAAAACATTTTAAAAATAAAACTGATTTAGACATTTCATCAAACATCTATAAGCTTAAAAAATTCTGTAAAAAAATCAGCATCAAAAGGGATACATACATCCTGATAAAACCACAATCACCACTAGATACTCTATTGACTCGAGTACCGGTAATGGTAGCGATTAAAACTTATCGGTTAAACGATTACCGAACATTCGCTAACGGGTTGCCGATTGATCACCCTGCTCCATTCAACGCTAGATTATTATATTTTATTTTTCGAGTAGCCAACGATCGATTCCTTGCCAAGATTGGGAATTTGTCGCCGATTTCTACAGACAATAAGAACGAGAAGTAACAAAAAGATAAAAATATAGCGGGAAATGGGGACTATTTTGGCGGTGAAAGACTGAAAGTAGACTTTTGGTGCATTACTATTCACAGTATATTATTATATATAAAATGGTATAATGAAGTTGAAGTGGGAAATGGAGAGAAGAATCCGTGCAAGCTTATTATTATTAAGGTCGCATGCATCAACGTAATACACTTCACATTTTATATAAAGCTTTTGTTGAGCACTTATTTAAAGCCATGGCTGAATCTTTGATATGGTCTTGTAGGAATCTCATCAACCATCTCTACTTCACCGGCGGTGCATACAGTAAAAGTCCCATATCTCCACTGATTTCACTAACTTTTGCAACTGTTTTATCAGCTAAAGCAACTGTAGTTCTTTCAAATTTCTTTTGTTTATTCACTTTCTGTAGATATCCATCTTTATCAGCATATTGAATTGCATATGAAAGATCTCCCCAGCTATTCTCACGACTGATTATATCACCTCCCGGTATAATATTTTCATAAACGCTTTTTGCAGTTAATTTTTTCTCAATGAATTTATATCTACCAGCTTCTGCAACCATTTGTATAACACAAACAAGAGCCTTACCAACTGAATCAGGCTGAGTTGTGGAATGGAGTGTAGTAATATATTCGTTCAATATCCCAAGTCCTATATTGGTTTTGTCTCGAGCTGGGAAATTCCCATAATTACCTGTAAAAGTTGAGAGTACAGCTTGTTTTGTATTCGTGAAAAGATACTTCATAGCATCTTTCAGTTCTACTGGATCCTTAAAGAAATAGGAATTATCTCCCACCTTATAAGCCAACAAATAAGCATTAATAACACTTAACCCAAATACTACTTCTTTACCATCTGCATTTTTAATATGTACGTAAAGATATTTCGATTGAGCTGAAGCTGAGGCTCGTAAAACTGGAATTTCATGGTTGACGGTGCCGCCATGGGCCAATGCATCTCGAAGTTGTACCAGAAAACGCTGGTAAGTGGCCTTATCAGCTTCAGTGTAAGTAAGAGTTAAGCTTACTGAAGGAATTTCAGCAAGAGACTGTGAGTAGTTATGGGTTGGTAATGGGAAAATAACCCTACCCAATCCAAATACAACAGTGCAGCTTAACCATATTGATAAAAAAGTCCAAAACTTCAAATTTTTTTCCATGTTTCACCTGATAAAGAAGCATTTACACATGTTAACTAGCAGACCAACCAATTATCAAAAATGAGGTAGCAACTTAAGATGTTATAAGCTAATTAAATTTCACAACAACGTACTTGAAAAAGAACAAAGATTTATCAAAAGGTGTTAAAAAATGGATCATGGACATCAATTAACGTGTTCGAATAGACGTGGCCATGGGCCGGTTCAGCTGGCTGGCCGCCTGAACCGGCCCGGCCCGTCGAAAAATCGTAACCGCTGGAACCGTAACCTGAACCGGCCGGTTCAGATTCAAGGAATTTTGGAACCAGAATCGTGTGGAACTGCGAACCGGACTTGAACTGCCGGTTCCGCCTCCCCAAACCGCCGGTTCCACTTCCCAAACCGCCGGTTAACCGGCCCGTTATCGAACCGCCGGTTCACCGACCCGGCGGTTCGGCGGGCCGATTCCGGTTCCACCCCTCTTGAACCGTGGCCCGGAACCGGCCCGGCCCGGCTCGTGGCCACCACTATGTTCGCATACCCATTTTTCTAACTAAAGAAAATAACAAACCGAGTATGCGAATTTATACTTTTTTTTATTTAAAAATAGAAGTTCGCATACCCGGTATGCGAATTAAGGGTCATCAATGACGAATTAATATTGTTAAATATGCTAATCAAAAAATATATCATATAAGGATGGCAACAAAAGATTTTAAAAGAAAATTTTCAATTACTTACAAGTGTAGAAATGTGTGAGATGAAGGATGGTTTCTTCAAATATTCCATGTCGTATGAATTTATAGGAGATGAAAATATTAAAATTGCATCAACATTTATTATTAAGTTTGGCAAAATCTTTAATAATCAAAGTTGACAAAGCAATTTTATAATTAAGCTTAGCCCACTATATGATCAATTTGGTGGCAATAAACACTAAGTTTGGCACTTATCCGAAAATTATTTTTATCCAATTTGGTGTCTTTTTTGACAACATCCAATTCAGTGTATAATTAAGCTTAGCCCACTATATATATATATATATATATATATATATATATAGAAAGGAAAAAAGCAAAATAATAAACCGAAAGTGAACAAGCTGTAAACATCTTTATGCATGCTAATTTTAATGATAACTCATGGTAAACTATGTAAAAAAACCGATTTTGAACCTACTATAAACACTATTCTGAACTTATTAATAATAAAAGTAAAAAATAGGATTTTTGAGTTAATTAAGCTCGCCATCTAAGATTAAACCCCAGATCTGCCTACATACTCGATTAGAATTCGAAGTCAAGACAGAATGTAGTTTCGAATCACTGTTAAGTGATTTAATTACATATTATTATTTAAGTGATGGGGGAGAAAATATTAATTGACAAAGATCAGTTAGAACATAATACCTAAGAACTGACCATTAGGCCAGTTGTAAGTAGAATCTTGAAAAGCAAGCATGGAATCTTAGAAAAGCAGATCATCATCTGGAGGAGAGAGAAAATTTGGATTTTCAAGCTAGAGAGAGAAAATCGGATTTTTTTGGAGTTTCCTTAGCAATTGATGTTTCTCAGTGTGTCTTATACTGTGAGTAAGGGTCTTATTCATAAGAGAATAGGCTTAACCTATTTGGAAGTCTGGAAACTTATTTCTTAGCCTTAGAAGCAAAATTCAAAATATTTTAGAATTGGATCTCTCTAAAATATTCTAAAATAGGAGAAAACTTGACCGAAATAAGAGTTGGAACACTACAAATTCAGATTACTATACAGAAGCGGTGCCACATGTCACCCCGTAAGTAGGTAATGTGGCAGCAACTGAAAGAAGGAGGAATAAGGCAATGCCACTTAAGAGGCCATATGGTAGTGGCGACACGTGGCAATGAGTGGCTGGAGCAAGATGACAGCTTTGTCTAACATGTAGGCTGAGGTGGCAAGCCAGTGCTGATGTGGCGATGGCCAGCCGATGACTAATCGCTAGAACCTTACATGAATTTAGCCGGACGGTGGCAACAAACGACGGAGGTTCATGCACAATGGTGTGGCAGGTGTAACAACCTCTACTTGTATTCTTACGTCATAAAACATGCCATTTTTTTTTTTTTGAAACGTACATCATATGTTGCTATCTTTGTTTAATCCTCAAAAACATAATCCACATACATATCAAAACATATATCAGCATTCTAT